>RXID01016855.1:0-43446 GCA_005019695.1 Trichopus zeylanicus subsp. travancoricus
GGGGGGCGGCGGGCGGGGGGCGGGGGAGGGGCGGGGACAGGGGTGCCAGTGAGGCAAAGGGGGAGGGGCGGGGGTGTCGGAGCCCGTCTGGGAGCAGGGGCAGGGACGGGAGTGGTGGATGGGTTCGAGGCCGTCGAGCGGGGAGGAGGTGGAGGCGGGGCAACAACAAAGAACAAGATGGTGGCTTACTGAGGACGAAGGAGGGCAGCAGCAACGGGACGGCGGTGTTCTCGCCGGCGGGGCAGCAACGGCGCGAGGGCAGACGGTGACGGCGACGGCCACGTCGTGGGGGGCGCAGCGCAGAGCAGCGACGGCGTGGGTGGCGCAGGGCAGCGAGCGGACGGCGACGGCGAGCCGGCGGGGCAGCGACCGCAGCAGCTGCGCAGGGACCGACGGCGGCAGCAACAGAGCAGACCGGCGGCGGCGACGGCGCTGATGCGTTTAGGGCTACAGGAAGAAGACGGTTTTATAAGAAAGTTCTGAACTTTTTTGTAATTCGGAATAATTTCGGGGTGTTATTTGCAAAAATCAAAATTTCGGGGACTTTTCTGTAAATTTGAATAATTTTGGGGTGTTATTTGCAAAAATCCCGTGCCCGCGTGCCGGGGAAGGAGGCGGAGGCCGGGGCGCCGGTGAGCCGGCGGCGGGAGCGGAGGCGGAGGCCGAGGCCGTTCCGTCCCCGCGTGCCAGGGACGGAGGCGGAGGCCGGCGCGCTGGCACGCCGGGGCGGACGGCCAAGGCCAAGGCCGTCCGTCCCCGGCACGCGGGCGCGCCGGCCTCGGCCTCCGTCCCCGGCACGCGGGGGCGGAACGGCCTCGGCCGTCGCCGTCCGCGCCCGCGTTTCGGCGCGCCGGCGCCCCGGCCTCCGGCTCCGCTCCAGCCACCGGCCTCCGGCTCCGCTCCCGCCGCCGGCCGCCGCCTCCGTCTCCTCCGCCGACTGCAGGTCTCTCTTCCCCCCGTCCCCCGCCCGCGCTACGGGGTGTTATTTGCAAAAATCGAATTTCGGGAACTTTATGTAAATCAGAATATTTTCAGGGGTTTTATTTAGCAAAAAGTCAAATTTCGAGAACTTTTTTGTCTATATGATTTCTTTCGGGGTGTTAATTTGCAAAAATCCGAATTTCAGGGACTTTTATGTAAATCGGAATAATTTACGGGGGTTTATTTGCAAAAATCCGAATTTCCAGTACTTTTTGTAAATCTGATTTCTTTCAGGGTGTTATTTGCAAAAATCTAAAATCCGGGGGGTTAAATAGAAAAAAAGTAAGTTTTTAGTAGGGTATATGTAAAATAACATGGGGTAAAATCGGAATTTTTTGAAAAAATTTTGATTAAATATGAATCAGGGCTGTGGGTAAATATAGGGGTAAATATATGGGAATTTGAGGAGTGAGGGTAATTATCCCTTACATATAAGTGACTCTTTCAGACAATTGACATTTGGCTACACTGGGATCCACCGATAAAGAATGGTGTAATAAAAATTCCGAAGCAGCGTGATGAGTGATACAATGATGACGGAGCATTCTTGAACTAACATGCATATCACCTGCCATGGATTTCTGGAAGGACATGAGAAGGAAACACTAATGAGAAAAGAGAAGATGAAAGCCATGGAATTCAGTTACAGATCAGCCTCAGCAAACATTAAATAGACGGTTTTGCAGCTGATTAGCCTGATTTCATTGAAATATAAAAAAGAAAAAGTAACATAGAAGTCTGAAAATTCCTCATAAATGACAGACATAAGAACAAACTTGAAAATCTTCCTCTTTCTCACCTGCATATGTTAATGCCTTCAACCCTGATAAACAATTGTCAATTCTTCTCTCATCTCTCTCAACCAAACACTACATGTTGAAAGCCTTGCAACCAACTTGATGCTACATGTGATGAGATATCTCTGACGGTGACTAATGAGCTTTAACTAACACCAGCATGCATGTTGTTAGGGGAAGAGAGGAAAAAGACAGAAAAGAAGTCTTCCCGTTAGAAAGTTCCAACTTACACATCAGCTCTTGCCAAATCTATATCAGCAATAGAGTGGAGGCACAAGCATACACGTCAGCCTGGATACGGAACAAATACCAAGAAATCTTGCACCAAACTCCTGTGAATTAAAAGGATGCCATCACTAGAAACTTCTGCCATCCACAATCTTGTTTATCTTAATATATCTGATCCTCAATTTATGGAGACAAAAGATACTATACAAAGATTACAGAAAGTTAGATCTACCATAAATGGTCTTTCAAGAGACTTAATAGCAAAGGTTTCAGGATTACTTTACTTTTCTTATATGGAGATCATGATGCCTTTATCCTTGATGAGCAGATGATGACTCTTAAAGTTTCATGTAGCTACATGTGGATGATTCAGTAAACCACTTTGGTTCCTTTAGGAAAAGAAGTTACCAACAACCAAGCTATTGGACCTGTCATATAAGACTTCCGGGTGGCTTCTAGGCATAAGCACATATAGTGAAACAATTCACTGACAGGAGATCCACACCCCATTCAGCATGAACAACATCAGCTATGATCATGCCATTGGAATTCCATTCAGTTCCCTCACCATTGAAGCGGAAGGATTTCCAAACAAATCAGCTGGTGTTCCTGAACCAAATCAGCTGGCTCTTCGCAGAACTTCCTATCTGTCCACGCAATTCAAGAAAAGTAATGACCACCTCTCTGTCTCTATCTTCACTTTCTTCAGTTCATTGGAAGTCAAATCAGAAGATATTATTGAATATGCAGATAAGTTGGATTCTTTAATCAGCCGCATTATCAATTTCCGCAAAAGGGCAGACAGTTATGTAAGAGGAATACGAGATCATGGTAACTGTTCATTAACTTCATTCGGTTGAAAGTAATATCGTGTAATGCTACTAAAGAAAATCTAACTCATATGATTCGCCTTTTTTCTTTTTTCATAAAAAATGCAGTGAATTTGGGGCCAAAAATATCTGAAACGGTGAAGGGGAAGCTCAGATTAGGTGCAAAGATTCTTCAAGCAAGAGGTTTGGAGAGGGTCTTCAGACTAAGTTTCACTGTTGGAGAAAATGAGAAGCTGCTCAAGGCTTTCCAATGCTATCTGTCAACCACAGCTGGTCCAATTGCTGGGCTGCTCTACATTTCAACAGAAAAGATGGCCTTTCATAGTGAAAAGTCTCTTAGATTCACTTCTCCTAAAGGAACTGTTGTGAAAGCTCCCTACAAGGTAATATCCATTACAATTGACGGCTCAAGCTGGCAATAATGTACAATAACATAGGATTTTTAACAATCTCCATTTCTACAGGTTTTGATTCCACTGGAAAGGATAAGGAGAGCCCACCCAAGTGAGAATGGAAACAGGCCTAACCAGAAATACATTCAGATAGTAACAGTGGATGACTTTGAGTTTTGGTTCATGGGATTTCTTGGTTTTCAAAAATGTTTCAAGTACTTGCAACACGTAATGACAGAAGCACAAATGAGAATATAAGTGATTAAGTCTCATAATAGCCCATGTAAATGCCAGGAGGAAACCAGTTCGATCAGAAATCCACATTTTTCCTCTGTATATATAGCAGTAATGGAGAAATACTACTTTTGCAACAATGAAAAAATGAATAGGAATTGCTGTGTTGTAACTGGATTTCCAAGAAAAATTAGAATAATTTCATACTGTGATGAATTGTTATTTGTCAAAAGAAATTATTTCATACCTCATTGATTTTGTATGTGCCAGCAAAACATCTTTACTCTCGGACTGAAAGGTGAAGCATTCATAATATGCCATTCATTTGAACCTTCTTTCAAATAACATGATCATGTATATCTTATTCACAAGAAAAGCATTCTGTGACATAAAAAGCAAGATAACTAATTATACTGCCTTGCAGCGTCCTCCATGAATCTATGATTCAACAGTAACGCTACTCTGTAAATATCCATGAAACAAATTATACCTCTCATTCTGGCTTTTAACTTATCAAGCATCAAATACCACGCAATTTTGATAAGTGTGCATTCCAATTCAACCCATTTAAATTCTCTGAATGCCTGTCATGTTTAGCACTCAAACCTTAAAAATTCTTTGTTTGCTCTGAGTTCTTTGAGCATAATACACGTCATGAACAATCACCTGCTAAGAAACTACAAACATATCAATGAACTGAAACTTGACAATAGGTTTTTCTCATCAACAAACACCATAAAAACTAAAAAAGTATATATTTCACCTTTTAGTAAATGTTTTTTCACACTGATGAGATGTACATGGAACTATTTTTGGTATGAATGCTTGACGCAAAATTGACTGATATTTCTTACAGAATTGAAATGCCTGGCATAGGTAACTTGTGGCCAGGGAAAAGAATCAATATCAATTGGAACTACAAAAATATACATATATCCGGGTAAGTTCTCTCAAGATGAACCTTTGCAACATTTGAGAACACAATCCTCCAGAAAAGTGGTGAGCTGAGAAGTGTAAAGGGTTGGATGGTTCCGGAAATGGTCGACATGGGGAGAGGACAAAAAGTCACATGCTCTAACTTCATGCCCGGATTGCCGTTGCTTCTCAATGAATGTCTCCACAGATGCTGCTGGAATGACTCTGTCAGCAGAACTATAAATATATAGTTGTGGACATTTTGGTTGCTCTGATGATAGAAGATGCAAGACATCAGAAAGCCTCCTGTTAAAAGCACAAAAAAATAAAGGGTCAGTTCTAGCCTACCTTCTGTGGCTGATAATCTCGTACACATTAAAGAAAAGGAAAAAAAGCTAACTATAAAAGAAGAGAGTAGAAAAAAGAAAGAGAACAGGGGACAAGATTATTTTCCATTGTTTTAGTGCAGGAAGAAAAGGAAGAACAATTCACATTTCTTCTAGTTTCACTATCTTCCTTTTTTCTCTGAGAGATCATCCTACTTCAAGAAAATATGAGAACAGATGTCAGATGATAACCGCAGGATAGATGCAAGATCAGACACAAGAATATCCAGTTCTAAGCAAGTTCAGAACACAAAATATGCTCAATGGCCATGACCGATAAGCTAAGTCACTGTGCCACAACCTAACCTTTTCAATCATGTTCTTGAATTATTACAGTAGCTCAAAGTTAGGATTCTTGAAGCATTTCATCCCAATTACCAATCAAATTTCAAACTCTAAAAAATATCTATTGTGATGTATAACTTATAGGAATAATAAGCTCTGACAAAAAAGGGCAGGATTTGGAGAACAATTTCCGGTCAAAAAGACTTGAGAAATAGAAAAAGGCCACCGATATAGATGATGAAGAACTACAATGAAATCCTCGACAACAGATATTAGGAAAAGAAATGAAACCTATTGATGCTTGGAAGGTTCAGAACAACATTAAAGAACTTCTCCAGAACAGCCAACAGGGCAGTTTCTGCAATTGCTGGTTTGGGATCCAATCCAGACCCAGTAGACGTGACCATTTTTACCCCTGCATTATTTGAACTCAACCCTCCTTTTGTGGCCACACTGTGTTTCCTTAAAAGTGCAGCTGAGAAACCAGACGCCCAAACCTACGGCAAGGTGGGAAGAAATTTAGTTTACACAAATAGAACTTTAAACAGTAGATCCCTGCCAAAGCAAACAAACTTCAAAAACAAGAGCTCCAAATCAGGGAAAAGAATAGTTGGAAGTATTATGTTGACAAAATATTTTAACAAACCACCCATGAAATAAATGGTGTCACTTATCCCTATTAGACTGTTGATGGCTACGAGAATATTGCAAGTTGAGGTTTAGTCTTCTGCAAATTGGAAGGCAATGAACTATCAATAGGAAATGCAGGAGAACATAACCTGACCTAGCAACCACAGATGTATAAAACAAATGTTAACAAGAACATAATTTGCTTGCCCAAACATCATTCGCAAGACAGTACATTTAACAGGAAAAGCATAAAAAAAAGATCAAATCATATTATTCTTTCTTTACCTGTGGATCAGGGGCAGCAACTGGAGCAGAGTCTACAATGCAACCCTTGATCTTCTCCATGAGAGAAGGATTCTCCCTCTTGAACTTCTCCAGTATAACACCATAGCTGCAATAAGCAAACCAACAAGTCAAACAAATGCCACTGCTCAGGACTCCAAACAAAGAAACCAAATTAACTGAAATAACTCACGTTAGCCAGCCAGTGTTACTGAAGGTATGAAACACCAACTTCTTCTCATTCTCCTCTGCCACCCATTCTGCAAGATGCTCCGCAAAAGCATCAAGGTTCTGCTCAGCCTTCCCTCCAACCTTGTAGCTGATGACATCATTCATAGGGAAGGTGAAGGTAATCACATTAAACCCCCTCTTTGTATACCACTCCGCATACTTCCTCAAATGCCTCTGCTTCGCTCCCAACCACCCCAGCAACACCACCACTGTCCCTGACTTGGCGGAGCAATCCGACTCCATTGCATCCGGCGCAGGCAGGTGCCAACGGTACATGGCATCATCAGAAGATGAAGGGAGATTCAGTGCTGTACTTTCTTGGCTCTTGGTAGGCTTCGCCAACTTTGCATATTGGTATGAGGTGAGAAGGACGGACGGAGAAGCCACCGACAGTGGCAAAGGATCGAAAAGTCTTGGCGGCATTCTAGATTTTGATAAAAACGTTGAAACAGAAACACGAGGGGCCTGTACGGTAGCGGATACTGAAGCAGGAGGGAGCGGATCCGCGGAATTCGGACCAGGGAGCTTGTCGGGGAAGTCGGACGAGACTGCAGTGACGACGACTGCGGCCATAGCCGAGAGCGGGCGGTGAGGGACTCCGCACAAGGACGCCATCACGTTGCTGCTTGATTTTTCCTTCTTTTACTACTACTTATTTATGCCAAGGAAGCGGAGAGGATGAGGGCCCTAACCACCTGGTGCATATCATGTGTTTGTTTAAATGCGCAAGAGAAAAAGACGGGGGAGAGTAGGACGACAAAACACATGGAACACGCGGGAGAGAACAAAGTCAAATTAGAATCGTGGTCAAAGGAGGAAGGCCACAGCGAATAAGGGTATTATGGTAATTTGGAACTTACCGAGAACGCAGGAGCACGGATCGCGCGTGGGCCAGGCTGTCAAAGCTAATTGACAGCCCGTCCCAGTTGCATTCGGACAATCAACGCTTTTTTAGTTTACCTTCCAGAAAAAAAATATTCTGAAAATTTAGTATTTATTTTCACTGCAAACTGCAACGCAAAGGAAAAAATTTGTTAGGAAAATTAGATAAAAAATAAAAGGAATAAATAAAGCATATGCGCATAAAAAATGGTAAAATGCCGCTTTTGCCCATGATTGGACTTCTTATTCCCCAAAATTGGCATCCCACGAATCGCCGACCCGAGCATCTAGAAGCCGAGGTAAGCACGGTGAAAGCGAGAGCCGTCGAGTTTCCAAAATCGGTGACCGTGGGACCGAGACAACTCCGAACAAACATAAAATATAAAACAATAAAATCAAAACAACGGTGAAAATTTCCATTAATCGGAAAAAATCTATTCCAATCCAATCCACAAAACTAATTTCGGTTCTTGAAAAATCAAGAGAAACGAAATCACCGGCAATCATCGGATCAGAGCTTCCCGATTAAAGAACTCCATGAAATCAAGAAAAAGATGGAAAGAAAAGCGCAATCGGATCATCGGTGATGAGACAATACCTTGGTCGAGGGCCGCAAACCGAACGATTCCGAGGAGATTGGGAAAGCTGGGATGAAGAGGAAACCCTAGTGGCGTGGGGATTTGAGAGGGGATTCGCCGGAAGCTCGCTCGCCGCCGGAAACCAAGAAGCGTGTGCGGTGCTGGGCCCGCGCCTGCGGGTTGGGACAAGAAGATATGGGGGTCGATGGTTGCGTGGAGTCTCCGTTGATTCGAATAAGAGCGTCGGCTCCCTGCTCTAATTCCTTGCGAATATTCGCTTTTTCGCTTCTAAATAAATAAATAAATAAAAGTGAAGAGGACGCGGAACCGCTCGAAAAAGGAAAAATTCGAAACCGTATCCCGGGGTCTTGGAAGAGTGCTGGATGAAATAGCGGCCAGATCGGATATCGACCGTCCGATTGAAATCGCACGGTGAGTTGTGGACCAACGGTATCTCCTTCCTCTTCGTCAATTGGCACGTGCCGGCGGATCTCTGGAAATTCCGAGGCCGAATTGCAGGATGTTGGATGTCCCAAAATTCGGGTTTGGATCGAAATTGGATCCGAATCCGAGTATCTCGATTTGAAGAATTTCTTACACAAAAATAATTTGATTGAAAATTTAATTAAAAAAGAGAGAGAGAGGGGCAAAGAGTGCATACCTTTTTTTCCGAGAAATAATTTTTTTTGTTTTTGCCCCCACTCTCCTCTATGGAGAGGAGAGAAGAAGAGATAACAGGGCAATGAACAAATGCTGCAAAACAATGAAAGGAGTCATATATTGGAACTATGGTGAAAGAAATTAGGCGTTAAAAGAGGAAAAAAAAACTAATTTTAGTAATATTTTTTACTTTTAATAAATGAAAAAATATATAAAAATATTCATATTTCGCTTACTTTAACAAAAAAGAATTTTAAAAATAAATATTTGAAATCTAATTTTTGGTATCATTGTAATATTAATCGGGCTCATATTTCCAAAAAAAAATTGAGTCCTAATGGCGTTAGACAATATATTTTTGAAATATTTTTTTATGTTTTTACAAATTTCTTAATCTAGGGGCATATGTATATATGATTAGATTGGGAGGAGGTTTATGAAAATGTAAAGACTAAAGAGGGAGCTGTATGAATCACTGTTCTTAAATATTAACAATATAAGGTTGTTTCTGTAAAACTCGGGTGAATCGTCCTGTACGTGGCACTTTATCATTGGATTGGGCTCCTGGTCAGCCCTGTATTCAACGAAGGAGGGTATTCTTTCAGGTCTCTGGAATTGCAAAACCTAGTGCGAGCTCGTGTTCCAGAAACCCTAATCGGGCCTTTTTCTCACACAGGTACAATCGGAATCGATTTCCATTGCCTGCCTTCTCGAAAAGCTTTTTTTTTTTTCTGATTCTTTTCTGAAACCCTAAACTGTGTTTTTGTTGCGATTCTAGCGAACTAGGGTTTCGCGACATGGATCCTGCGCAGCCGGAGCCGTCGAGCTACATCTGTGGAGGTGATTTTTTGTGCTTTAATGAGATTTATCCAGGAAGCCCTAGTTTTTCGGACTTGGTTGAACGTTTGCTGTTTTGATGGGTAGATTGCGGGGCGGAGAACACGCTGAAGCCCGGGGACGTGATCCAGTGCCGGGAGTGCGGGTACCGCATCCTGTACAAGAAGCGCACTCGCAGAAGTATGTGATTTTTCCCAATTCTTTGATTGCTGCTTAATTCTCTCATATCTGGTTTTGATTTGAATTCCTCATCGGATTGGTTTTTTTTGGCTATATCATGGTATAGATATCTTTTTGTTGATCAATTATTTCAGCGGATGAATATTGTGTAGTTTGTTCAGTTAGTATCTTTTGTGTAGTTTCTTCCAAGCTTTCATCAAATTACACTTTGATCCTTGTTATTTGTTTCTGGAAACGGACATCTCATGTTAATCTCAGGGTCCAACGATGATTTCTCATATTCTGAATATATCACCCGTGTTACATGTTACACACCCATGAGCTGCCTGTACATATTGCAAGTTCTGAAAGATTCTAATTAGGGTTAGATTGTCTCGTTCCATTATTTCAGTGAGGGCCCAAGTGAACCTTCAACTTTCTAACTTGATGAGACTGGAAATGATAACGTGATAGCTCATGGTTTGGGGAGTTGGGTTTTGGTTATTTACAATAAGTTACATATGTAGAAGACCATGGACGCAACAGAAGATCAGGCTGTTGCAATAGATTGCGTGACATTTGGTTATGTTCTACATCTAATTATGATCAGTTGTACATCTTTATTTCAGATTTTTAAAGCAAAAATTGTTCAATAAGACGAAAATGGTAGCCTATAAATTGGCAAAAGAATTACTGGAGATAAGTAATGAAATGCTTTGTATAACATGAATCTAATTTGTCCAAAATCAGGGTTTTGATTTAGTAATGTTATTTAGCTAACACAAATTTGACCTGCATGATGCCAGAAGCCTAACTCTTGTTTTAGCAAAACCTCACTCTGCAAGCAAACTGGAAACAACTGTAGACTCTTATTTGATGCCTTGTTATTGTCACTTTTTTTCTTAATTCTCCGTCGGCTTTAGATTTGTCGCACTCTTGATTCTCACATTAAATAATCTTTCTGGCAGTTGTTCAATATGAAGCACGGTGAGTTTGGAGATAGTTGTCCAGTTGGAGCAGTGCCATCAAGGAGTAGGATTTTGTGACTATTTGTGTGGCCATCGAGGCCCTTATGAAGTATTTTCGTTCTTGGTGTTTTCAGATACTACTATGTCCAAGATAACTTATGGTGATGATGATTCAAGTCATTTGGTGGCATATGTATGATCAAACATCTTTGTTGGGTTATATTTTTTTCTTGTGTCATTATTTAGTATGGAGACATTCTTCTTCTTGTGCTGGTTATCCTTCTTGTACCACAGGCTCCAAATCACAGTTTATCAGCTTCATCTTTAGATCAATTGTTGAGATTTTGGACTGTGGATCATCATAGTATCTCAATGAAAATGTGATTTGATACTGTTATCTCCAAAAATAAATGCTTCTACATAATTAATCTAAGAGAGTAGACTTCTGAGATTCATAGAATTGTGTGTGTATGCTCTCAATTTTACAAAATTTCACAACTGTGCGATGGCACAACTAATTTCTTTTCTTTTATGACAATATCTTTTTGTGAATTTTGCATAGAACTGATTAAATGCACCATTCATAATTTCACAAGTCTAAATCACATGCATAGCTTAATTTTTACGTTGAAGCAAAAATATCAACAAATAACTGCATGATGAAACAAGATTCTCATAGTTCACTTGAGTCTGGACTTGTAAAAAGGCTCTATCCATACTTGGATATATAGCAGATACAATAAACAGCTCTCTATCCATGCTTGGATATATAGCAGATACAATAAACAGCTCCCTGAGAAGACGACCACCCAGAACTAAAATGGTGCAAAAATATAGAACCTTGTATAAGTTCTTTAAATAGCTAGAAGGTCCTCGTGTATCTTTTGATTTCATGTAGAAATGTGGAAATAGAAACCAGATCTCTGCTCAAACTTGGACCACCATCTTCAATTTTCTTGACACATTCTGTAAGCCTGGTGTAGTACAGCAGCAGCTGTGCCAATGCAGCTTTAAGTATTTCCATGCCACACAAAAAATTGCTGAATGATGTGATGACATCTTTGTGCATCAGTTCTATTGCAGCTTTCCACCTGCTGGCAAAATCCCTAACTAGTGGTTCAACATCAGCTGCAGAAGGCTTCTCTGCGCTGGAACTCAAATCTTCCGCTGGCAAAATCAACAAAACACCAATTAACGCCACATAAAATGATGTCCAATGGTTTGTTAAAATCCATACAGCAAGACTTACATGCACGAGTTTTCACAAATTTTATAAGATCACTAAAATGCTCCAGAAGCATTTCTTCCTGCATTTATAAAATTGACAGACTCCATTATTGGAAACAATGAAATTTATTACAAGAGACTGAAAATGATGAATATCTGAAGGAACTTCAGCAACAGCTTCATGGATCTTGCATATATCCAAAGGAGACAGTCAAAACAAAGTCTCAGTGAACCAATAACATAAAAACACTAGTTGCCATTCATAAATAACATGTCTAGCTAATTAGAGTCAAGGATATAATAATGCCAACATGCAATTTAGTTTAACAAGCCAACACCACAGCAGGGATTTAAGTTCCAACTCATATATGCGCAGTGTGCACCATAGTTGGCATTCATTAAGCATGCGAAAAGACAGTAGTCAAGGATATGAATTTTAGTTCATTAAGGTTCTACAAAAATATATCTAAGCCAAATTTAATAAACTGAGACTTGGTGGTCACTCATGAATTGGCCCAAAAATATGTTCAGTGGTTGCCATCACATCAAAAATATTTTGCATCAGATGTCCTACTATGCCTCATTGATATGTTCTACTTCTAAATTTCAGCTTTCAAAATATTTCAGGAGCTTCCCAGAGCTTCACGTTTTTCCCAACAATATTTTCTAAAATATAGGCCTTAGCACAAGTGAGTATCTATTGCTGCTACACTCAATAACAACCAGAAGACACACACAACAGAAACCACATCTAGTAGTCGTCGACACATAACTCTTCCACTCACAATCTTACATTCCTTAACTATTTATTAGGTCATGAACATGGTAGAACAGTAAAACTCAGTTCCCATATGTTGTGATAAGATATCAACAGACAAAGGACGGACGGAATGCCATATACAGGGTATAGGACCATTAACATAGGCACCTACCAATATGGAGAAAAGAAAAAATAACACGAGATATATGTAGATACAAATGGTAGCTAACCAAAATGAAGTATTTCCATTAAACAATGTTTCCTATGATGGCATAGAAACATAAAAGTGCAAATTAAAGAAAAAAAGGTGTTCATGATCATATTTGCCTAAGCAAGCTATATAGAGAACACATATTTTCCACAGACTCATAAATAAATTTAAACAATGGTTCAATTCTTAAGCAAACACTGCCAGTGGACCACAACTTAACCTACATGAAGGCACATCATTTCAGTGGATTATACACATAACAACCATTGAGAGATAGACTAAAACATAATTTAAACTCAATGTTGCTATAGACATTTACCACAAATACAGCTATGTTACTTCTGAGCATTTCCTCAAAATGTGACTGTGTTTTACCACCTTCAGTACCTGTGCCCTGTAGATTTTTTTTTACAATAATCAAGAAAACCAAACAGTTTGCAGTGCGGAAACTATCAATACGTATGATCTAGATCAAAGAAATGCAGAACGGGAGGAAAAATGTGAATACCTTTAATATAGCAATTGTCATGTCATAGTTATTTATGAGAAATACAGTTTGCAACTTTGGGCTTGGAAACATCTTTGCAAGCTTAACCAGTAATTCATCAATAGCCATTCGTAATCTTTCCAAGTTCAGATCAAGCTACAAAGGCAGGGGCAATGTATTACAAATTCATGCATACTAAAGTCAGAATCTGATAAATGAAAAATGTAACTGAATTGAAGACTAAATATTCAAAAAACATACAACAAAACCCAAAAATGCAAGTAAATTCTAAATATTATGATGAAGAGAACAATGATTTTTAATGCTTGTATCCATCTACCTGACCATCTCCATATTCAACATTGAGGTGAACAAGGGATGTTGTAAATTCAGCATACCGCCTCATTACATAGTGTGGATGAACATCATCCTCCCACAATGTCCTTATATTAGCATTACGTAGACTGTTGAGGTGCATATCAAATACCATCTTGAATCGAGGCCACAAGGAAATATTAACCTGCCAATATTTTACTGAAAAATCAAACTGTATTCCAGGTTGATGTAAAAATAAGATGGCAAAACAACCAGGAGACTTTAAAACGAAATTTCCGTAATGCACATAGTCAATAATAAGAGTATCATAAATCTAACTGTCCAAGAAGAATATGGTAGTAGCATACTCAAAAGAACATGGAAAAATGGCATACCCTATAGATATGCAATAAACAGATATGTGACGGATGAATCAAGCCCATGTGATACATTATATACATGGATTGCAATCAAAATATGATGGAAAAATTCCTAATTGCGAACATAAACCTTCACTGGTCAACAAAAGCAACACCCACACTTTTGAAGTGTCATACCTTAAATCTGATTGATGTTTTTGTTAGCTTAAGATAATTGATATTCATTGTTTTTATTCTGCATAATATTTTTAATTAAACATCTTATCAAGTCCAATAGACATTTTTTTTTGAGAAGAAAGGCCATTAGCTTTGATCAAACTCTAAAATAGGTGGTTCATGCAGCATCAGCACTTACTGCCAAAATGCAAAGGGAAATACATGAAGTTTTACAACCTCAGCATGCCAGTTGTGATTAAACATTAGAGGTGTAATCAGGCCAGGCTCCAGCCTTGTTAAGCCCAAGTCGGAACCAGAATACTCAAACCCAAACCCTAAATTGTGTACTAGTTTTTTCAGATCGGGTTCGGACTTCAGATTGATTTCGTTAAATTTTTTGACCCAGGTCCGACCCAAAGCCCCAAATCTTAGGCACAAACCTGAAAACTTCAGACCGGGCTTTTGGGCCTCCTGAGACCATTGACAGCCCTATCCAACATGTAGCATACTTTGTTATCCAATCTGCACCTTGACTGGTTAAGTCCAATAGACATTTCCAACAACCCTTTTTTTCAGCGAAAAATGGTTTCAGAAAAAATTCTTAAAGAACAGAAAATATAGCGAACCATGTTTTAGTTTTCAATCACTTGGAAAATTGTTCAAATATTGCTTGAGGGACAAAACTAGAAGCTATCCCTTTCAGAACAAAAGAGAGAAAATATATCGGTGGTCAATCTCTCTCAAAAGGGAGAGTTCTTCAATCTTAGAAATTAACTTCAGTTAGGTGATAAGCTTGATTGGTATTTATGACCTGGCATAAGAACCCCACACCATCATTCAGAATATGTCCATTCGTTTGCAGATTTTACTAAAGGTAGCAACTATAGACCATAACATAGATTGCAGAAGTTTGTTGTCAATATCAACTGTAACTATGATACAGCAGTAAGCATCACTATGCCACATCGTGGTTAAAGCAAATTATCACATATAATCAAAACCAAAACCAAAGCTTTCCAAGAAGCATAAATGAACAAGGTAATAATTTATAACTCAAAACAACCAGCCACCTATGAAGATCATGTGACAAACCTTGTCTAGGTATGAATCCAAGCATGGTATTCGACGCTTGAACATAACCAGCTGCTCACAAAGATAAATAAACATCAATTTGTATCATGCCCCAGGCCAAAGGGATAATAAAGGAAGACTTTCTGTTTTTTATTTTATTGTATATTTGCAAAATTCATACTGAAAATATTTCTAGTAGAAGACTGGCAATCATGGAAAAGCAACTGACCATACCTGGTGCTGGTGTATTATGCGAATCATAAGCATTAAACCTATGGCATCATAACAATTTGGAAGTACTGCATTGAAATGTTCATCAATAACTGCAAATGGTCCTGAAAAACATAAAACAAATAAATCAATAAATAAAATATAGCATGTGTCAATTTTCTGCTTCTGAATTATCATTTATATTTTTGCACGTGATTCATTGCAATCAGTGATGCCAATAAGTAAGATGCAGATGACCACAGAGATTATTGTCAGAGCAACATGTGTCAATACACATTTGAAGGTTTGATGAATAGAACCAAGGTATAAATTTAAATCAATAATTGAACTATATGCATCATAAGTAGAAGATACTTCTGAAGAACAATTGTTAACCGTCAAAGAATGGAACCTTTTGACATATATATGCCATGCCTATTGCATGCACATATAGCAAGAAAAATAGAGAGAAATTGATTGATTTTACATAGAAAGGTAATCTATAAAGCAATGTGTGTGCATGCTATACCAATGCTTAATTTTAGGCAGTTAGTTTACAAAGCAATGTGCATGCGTGCTATGCCAATGCTAAATTTTGCAACTGAGGATTCTGATTTGGAAGTCGGAAAATCAAAATCAGGAACAATAATGAAAGACAGCATAAAAGCCATGTACATGGAAAAATGCAAGAGAAACCCACTGGTTTGCTGACTGAAATATCTTAAACACAACACATGAAGTGTAAGGTAGCTAGGTTCAGCTACTGTTAGCAGACAATAGCGCCAGACACAGGCAAACCTCGACATAATCACAGAATGGGTTAAAAGCTCTTAGGGATGCATAGTATAAGGAAAATAAGCCAAAACATATTATTTCTATTAAATTTAAGGGAATTCTTCCAAGTAAGCTGGCCAAATGGCATCAATTAGGACTGATTTTGAAGCAGATCTAATGTAAACAAGTCAGGACATATCTAAACTTAACCAGTCAGCATAGAAGAGTAAAATAATGTCTGAAGATGTCAATATCCCCCTGGATCTGTATTGGTTCCCGAAGGAGCCACCTTCATATACAATGGATATTAAAGTTTATAGCATATAGACATATATGGGGCCTGAAAACATTCCATTCCAAAAGATACTAGTGTTGTATACCTGCAAAGATTTCATAGAATATAGATTCTTCTCCAAAGAAATCATCACAAAATAGGTACCTGAAAACAACAATAAGTTAGCGTGAAGACAAAGGGCCTCATCTTTTAATGTCTAAAATGAAAACAAAATGCTTCATTACTCTGAAGTAGCAGTATCCATCAGAAGCTTGTGCAAGCTCCTAAACAAAACCTCATATGGATATCTTTGAGAATTAGCTTCAGCTATATGTGGGATCAAAGCAGGCTGATCAATTTCCTGAGATCACCAGAAATAATAAATAATTGAATTCTCAAACTCCAGTAAAGCAAACAGTGATATAAAAAAAAGAAGCCATAAAATTTTAGGGAATCAATCACTAAATATGGGTAGTCAGTAGTATCACAGGTGCCTAGGCAGTTGAGCATGTCTTGGCCACCAAGCCAGTATCTAATTAATCAATCACAATAGGCAAATTCCCCATCTTGAGTTCTAGGAGGTGGCTGCTGACAATAATCAAATTTAGTTTTACAAAATGACCTTTTGCTCCACAGTCAATTTAACCAAGTGTTATTGGCTATTGTATTTTGTGGTTTCTCACTTTTATAAGTATTAATACAAGTATTCAAAGGGTTGGCAGGAAAGGTTCTCCTCTTGCCTAGCTATTAATACAGTCAATTTGACAAGTATTATTGGTTATTGCTTTTTGTGGTTTCTCACTTTTATAAGTATGAATACAAGTATTCAAAGGGCTGGCAGGAAAAGGTCTCTTCTTGCCTAGCTATTAGTAAGTGGGCCCTTGATTCCACTGCAGTCTTACTGTCTCTGAGAAGCGGTAAAACTACCTAATTAAAGAAGAATAGTGATCCTATTTTAGGATTTTAAATAGTTAATGTACGAAAATTTTATGTTAAATAGTTAATGTACGAAAATTTTATGTCCAAGACCATTTGCTTAAAACATATTTTATCAGCCTCAATTTCTACATTTTACTAATATAGAAGGGTATTATAAAAAGAGAAAATCAAGTACCTACTAAAAACCCTATTATTACAAATGGAGGAAGTTCTATGTGAATTTCGGACAAAAAGGTCACTATTACTGTGTAGATAAATAGGCAGTGCCAGACCAACCTGGGCAACCTATATGGAAAAACTTACCATTGATTATCATAACCAACACATCTGTTTCAATGCAGGTGGATCATTGCTGTGAAAACCTTGAGTAACATAGAAAATAAACAAACAAGCCCATTTAAGAAACTGATGTCATTCCTATAATTTCTGGTCTTAATTTCTTGCAGCCAAAGAGTTTGTATTTAATAACTTCCATGTTATATATTCAACAGTTTTGTATGAACAAGCCTTCAAGTTATAAATCCTTGTTTCATATATACAAGTGTAAACACCTGCTTTCATTTGGCTTATTTCAATGACCAGGAAATAAGCAAAGAATCATCAGAATCAGTTAACAAACCAAAAATACCTGCAAAATATTAATCCTGTCTCCCAGTGCAAAAACAGCAGACCGATTCTTCAAAGGTTCTCTTCCTCTTGAGAAAAGCCCTGTGCTCCTAGTCTCAACTCCAATCAAATCACTTGATGTTGCTATATCCATTTGCAATTTCTCCATTGCTTGTATATATGAGCGAAAATGTGCACTCAAGACCTGATGGTCATAACAAGGAAACTTGATACAGAGAAAACAGGACTGCTCAAGTTGAATAATAAAGTATGATCAGAGCTAACCAAAAGTAGCTTTGTTTGGTTTAACACAATGAAGCTATCAAACTATGTCATGTTATCAAGGAAAACTTTATCCTGTGCAACTACAGATATTCAGCAGAAAACACCATTTCATCAAGGTAACAAGACTAGATATTAGTTACCTTGTTCATTGTATCAATATACGCTGCCCGAACTTCATTATATATTTCTTTTCCATGATCTTTAAGAAAAAGAATCACATACCTGAAATTGGAAATTAAAGAAAAGTATTCAATATGAACTGTCAGGTTAGAGAATGTAAACAATTGCTAAAGCAAGAAAAATATAGACCATTATTTGCTATAAAAAAAAGATGAAAGGTAAGATACTCGCAATAGTATTTCTTAACAATTGATACTTTCTTCTTAGAAATGGTTTGCAAAGGATGTTCACTGAAGCATTGATTTTGGTTGCAGTGAAGTCTGAGGTAGTAGGAACCAAATACTTTAAGTGTACTTAAACATGGAAATTGCAAGAATGCAAAGCATATATCCATAAAATCACTAGAAGCTCCTCTTCATAAAATGACATTTTTTGGTAATTATGACGACCAGATATATGAAAGCTTAAACAAACAAGCTACAACATTAGAATAGATGTCCAAACATTCTGCTAAAAATTAGAAGTCTAAACAAATATTACAATATATCACAATATCTTGATTGAAAATACAACCATTCACATAAGCAAATTAAAGGATAAAAAAATTCTAAGTCCATAACCAAATAGAGAAGATCACCATTAACTTACTTATACTTTAGAAGAACACTTTGCTGCAGGATCTGGATGTTTGTTTTTGGCTTTCTTAAGGCATACAGTTTCTGAACGATGAACTCAAATACCTATAGAAATAAAAAGGAACACAAATCAACAACAATTTGGGTTAAACAGTTTCAACTGATTACTATATGGAAGCAGTATATTAAAGAAATATAGCTTATGGCATATACTGAACAGACCTATTGCTGAGAATAGAAAATTGCCATATGTGGGGCAGTGTGGCTATTTCTCCAGTTACCTTATCATTTAAATTGACTACTGAAACAAAAGGTTTTCAGTATATCATGGAAAGACAACAGAGAGATGGAATCAGATTACGAAAACCCAGTTTGCAGAGCTGAATATTGCAATCTGAGAAATATAAGTTGTTCAAAGGAAGATACTGAAAGTCCTTCGACTCCAAGATTAGAAGATGTAAATAAAATGACTGCATGCTGATTCTTACTAAAGATCATTCGCAACTAATCCAGATAAACTTGAGGCACCCCATGTCACTTAACATACAAAATATTCAGAATTACAAAGTTTGTGTTTGTAAATCTGATAAGATCAATGAATAAGAGTTAATTCTATGCAGTATAAACATGCTAGAAAAATTTTAAAAATGCTAAAACAAAATGAAATAGATTGGAAGAGTTAATCATTTTTGTCTAGTTCACAACCTTTGAGACCGCCTTTTGCCGAAGTCTTTCTAGTTCAGGCTGAACATCTTTTAGAGCTTTTGATGCCTTGATCGTAGGATCTACTTCAACAAATTTCAACTTTTTGCTCAGGGCCTCTAGGGTTCTCAGATACTCATCACTCACCTGTCAGAGAAATAAAGTACCTGAAGCAAAATGTAGCAGCCGACAAAAGAACAACAAAAGCAGTAAAACATTGGCTTCCATGTGAGTACAGATATATATGGAAAAATTTTAGATGAATACAAAAGCTAATATATCAGGAAGTATCTAACAATACAGCATAATAAGCAAATGCATGTCAGAAACCAAGTACAGACAGATGTTGAGGAAGCAGGTAAACTTCAATAGATTTGTTTTTGGAATTAAAAACAAATGGGTAGCCTCTGATGATCCTATTTTTCATACTTTGAACCAGCAAGTGATGCAAATGATGGAAAAAGTGAAATAAATCTCATTGTATAATTGGTCCAAAAGGAAGTTCTTGAAAACATTAAAATGTGCCAACCATACTTAAATGTAACAATCATTAAAACATGGAAGCCACAGGAAATATCTACTCCCATTAACCAATGTAAGTTTGTATTTGATTTTTGCAATAGTAAAGTAACAGATTTAGCATTTGAAAGATACTGACAACAGAGAAAGCAAAACACATATATAATGAATGAAAGGGGAACTAAATAATGGAAATATGTCAGGAAGCAATGTGCTTCAATGACTTGTACCAATCATGAACGTAAAAAGGGAAGATCAATTTGAATATACATGAGATAGACAAACTACCTCTCCATCAACAATTATGTCCACCATTCTTGGGGGCACAATAATGTCTTCAACGAATTCTGTCAATTTTGATTCTGCAGCCTGTATAACAATTTATATAATTTATATTCAGAAAAGAAATCAAAAAGAAGGGAATACCAAAATAAAAAACGTCAACAAACATTTAGTAGGAATATCACAACAGATATACACCAATAAAAGAAATAGGAAAGTGGTAGCATATTCCACTCTCAATTTATGTAATTTTTCTTTTTTGGAATTTTTTGTATTGGACAGATCCATTATCCTCAAAAAACATGAAACAATTTAGACTGAATAGACAATCACAGGATCCCTGCCCAAAATTTACTTCTTTTAACAATTAATGGAGGTCATAACATCTGTGCGTCCAGAACCACCTGCCTAAAATTATGAATCAACTGCCAAATAAATTATTGGATGAGGTTTCTTCACAATACAACTGGAGAGAAATAAACAAAATAAACAAATTATGAACCAACTTAAAAGGAAATTACTGATGTAGACAAACTGAGAAGAAAAGTCTGTGAAAAATAGGAGGGATAGGAGAAAAAAATGCAAAAAGCGGGGGAAATTTTGAGATTGCTGTTGTGGACAAGCTGAGAAGTGAGAAGAAAAGTAATTGAAAATGAGAAATAGGGGAAAGAAATGTAAGAGTAGTGGAAATTTAAGTGCAACATAAAAGCTGCATAATAATATCTACAAGAGAGGAACTAGTTTAATCCATACCTTACGATTTTTCAGCTTCAGACCCATGTCCATGGACTTCTCCTGAAGACTTTTTATCTCCGAGCTTATAGAACCAATCTCAGCCTATGACAGGGATTTGCAGAAAATTGAACTTCTTAATCATAAGATCTCAAATAAGGTTAAGTTTCTATTCTGCACAAAAGATCAACGTTATCAAGAATAAAAAATTCAAGATTGAAGAAGCAAAAAGTGCAATGAAGTACTGGAGGTGGCAATAAATTAGAGCCAAAGAACAGCAAATTCCGTACAGTAGGAGTTGCATTCATCCTTCTCATCTCAAGAAAAAAAGCATCAACCTATGTTTGGATAAGTATGCAACAATATGAGAGAATCATCAGATGAAATGTGGATGATATTGCTGCTCCATGACTATGGTTCAAAGAATATGTCAAGCATTTATTTCAGTTGTGTACAACTCAAGCTTCTGAGTTAGTTTACTGTTTCCACCATTTATTAGCAATATATATGAAAACAAAGCTATCATGAATAACGTCTTTTTGATTCACTTCTACCTAATGAAAAGAGCAATCTTGCTGAACTCACATAATTATATTGACATATATAACTCGGGAGCAACCCAAGTTGGCCCTCTGTTTCTGGCTTCTAATAAGTTCTCCTTTTCGTGGATTAGAAGTCCAGTGTTTTATACGTTTGACAGAATGGGTCCTGAGAAATGTAAGATAGCATGTTGGCCTGGCTGGGTTGACCAATGAAAACGAAAGCCCAATTGGAGCCTGTCCTCAGCTTTTTGGACTTGGAGTGGTATGCTGCATACACTTTTTAGATCTTATTTTTTTGAGGGTATTGGACGAAAATATTCATAAACTGCAATGGTTGTATACCACCAGCTCTTCTTGCTTCAATAACTACACAAACTTGTATTTCCACGTAGATGGAAAACCTAGCTTGTCAACCAGCAAACTTAGTAAAAAGAGTCAGGAGACTAACAAAGCATACTACATCATTGTGAAAATACCAGTAGAGGTGAAGGATCCTGCAAGTCCTTTCATCAGGCATCATCATTAACAGTATTCCAATTGCATATCCTCCGCAAATAGGAAGAGATCAAGCAATGGAGCAACTGTCAAAATTTTACCTCTAAGATAGCATTACTTCTCACAATTTGCCAGTGTTCAACTTCCAAAATTGAAACTGAAAGATAGTTTTTCTTTCTTTTGAAAAGATAATATTAGCAATCAAAGTTCCAAAATTGTTAACAAGTCATTAATCTATTCAATCCGTTAATTGACTGGCAAGATTTCTATGGAAGTGATGCTCATAAATTTCAGCAGCATGTACCACAGTTCAGCAAAATACTAATATATGTATCAATCCTCCAACAAAGATATTTAAAGACTGACACGAAGAATGCAATTTCTTTGATAATGATAAATAACAATTGCATTTACATGTGTACTACAGGACAGAAGAATGTTTGTGACTTCAGTTATCATACCCCTTTGAAATTTATATCTAGAGTTCAATCAAGAATTCCTCATAGAAATAGTTAGTAGCCGTAACCATCAACATCAAACATGCTGGGCCTAGACTGTACAAGGAAATAATGAAACCCATCAAAATACTTGAAAAGATATTCTGCACTGGAATAAGGTACATGCAAAATTAACATAGCTGCATTCAAAACAAATTGACTCAATCTGCTCATTTTGGGCTTTTAGCTATGAGAAATGAAAGACAGAAGGGTGCAGATATCATTCTATATTCAGTCAAAATCGCTTGTCACCCATATTTGAGAAAAGCAACGCATTTATAGTTCCTTGTGCAAATTGATTTTAATAAATTACAGAGGGAACAGGTAAGCCAACTAAAAACAATGATACCTGGAATCCGCTAAGAAGAGTCTCCATCTGTGATAAAATGCTATCACAGTCACGGATTTGATCATGTAGTAAGACCAAGTTATCACTCTCTTTGATGTAATCCTGCATAATTGAAAGACAATCTCAATAATAAAAGAAACAAAAACATAACACATTGCATTTGAGGAGAAAAAACAGAACAAAAATACAACTTATGCTCATGAAGGGTGCTAGTTATTATTTTCTTTGAAGGTACTTTCCCGGTCCACAATGAATTGGTCCTTTCCTATGCAAGGTGGGACACATGTTGAAAATTGAGACGCAAAATAGAGAAAAGGAACAGCATATGATAAGGACAGTTAGCATTCAATGCAATGATGGACGCTTCACCATATGATGATGAATACAAAATGTGACCAAAAAGAGGTAGATTTTCCACATCATGCACTACTGTCTTCCCAGGTATTGTCTCAAGCACATCAAGGACATAAAAATGAATAGTACGGAGTAAAGGCCACAAGATCATCAACAAAGAAATAAGCACTTTGAATACAAAAAAAAAAAAAAAAAAAAAAAAAAAGCTAAGATGCACAAACCACCCAACCATCCCCATGTCCTAATCAAAATGTGAGAGAGGATTCATTTTATCTCTATGCAAGCAAACCTGAAATTATGCCAACCTTCAACTGACCTAGTAAGGGGCTGTCCCACTACTATAAAATGGTCCATGTTACTACCATCATACAATCACAAGCACTCCATATAACATACAAGGACCAAGGTCCAAGTCCATTGGCACATCCTTCTCTTCTTCTTCCTTTCCATCCTCCACTTACACTGTCATCTTCTTCTTTTTTCTCTTCGTTTTTGAGCCTAGAGTTAGGAGAGTATGGGCTTGGATTGAAGTTTTGTGAGCATATTTGTCATTTAAATTGGGAGATAATTTTTTTAATCAAAAGACTTTAAAAAGTAAGATTTTGAAAAGCAGATGCAAGTAATTTTCCCTAGGAAATACAAAGTAATGGCTTTTCTCTCAACCAATTATTTTGGTCAAAAAATATGGAGACATAAAAAATTTGATCTCTTTCTTGTTAATTGGCTTACATTGTGACTCTATGAGAAGCCAAAAGAATGAAGACATGATCCATCAAAAACATAAATGTTCACAGCAGGAAGAAGTTATTCAAAGTTGAGAGTAAAATGAAAACCAAAGTCCAAGAACAATTTATTGATCTTCCTTTCTGATTGAAAAGCTCTAGTACAGCAAATTCAAGAAAATTTTCTGGTCAGCAAAGTTACACTCACATAATGATTTGCTAACTTATTTCACTTGCATTTGGGTTACAACTTTACTCATGAAAAGGCATCCCTAGCCTCATTTATACAAGTACATCTACATTAATGTAAATGTCTTGAATCGCAAGTTTTTATTTTATTTTATTTTCAATTACTAGTGAAGCTTTTTAGCATATTTTATCTCTCGTTTATTGAATGGACACAATATACACCTCCTCAAGAAAAGGTTCTGACCTGAATTGAATCCAACTCAACCTGACGAACATTGTTCTCTACACCCTTTGTATACTCCCGCAGCTTTGTGCCTTTTGCAAGAATATTTGCCACTTCCTACATCAATAATGGAGAATGAGCAAGGTCTGGCAAACCAACTTAATCAACAAATTAGAAAAAGGAACAAGCAAACCAACATGAAACATGAAAATTACTGTTCCATCAATAACAATGTTTCTTTCAACATGCAAATCTAATAAAACAAACTTAAGGTTACCATACAAGTAATTTCCTGGCCAACCAGGTGTAAATTTTCAAAGTTCAAAATATAAAATAGGCAGACAAAGATCTGTAACCAAGTTCTTGGGCTCCCATAATGCAAAGAATACAACAGAAATTTTGGATCCAAAATCTCACTTTTTATGTTGAGGAAAAAATGGAAAAAGTAGGAAGTACTTCAGACTTCAAAATTCTATGGAAAAACAGCATTTAAGCTACGCACTTTATCATCTTTACATTCTTCCAATTCCTCTTGCAGTCCCTCCAAACAGACATCATCACTGAAACATCAACACTACAAATGCATAAGTATCTCTGTCAATAGTGAGGTTTTGAAATGAATAAAGTAACAAAATATAAAACAGAAAAGAGAAAATAAGTACACTATCTGCATGAATATTCAATGAGAAAACTGAACTCCTAACTTTAATTTTGTGATCAGCATAGAAATTTCACTTAGCACAGAATGCCAGATTGAGGCCCAAAGTGTGAAGATTATGCATAAAATCTCCAGCAAATAAATGTAAAAGATAGAGGTCCAAAGTGAGAAGAGAATACATATAACATCTCCAGAAAACAAATGTAAGTAGACAGAGGTCCAAAATGAGAAGAATATGAATAACATCTCCAGCAAACAAATTTAAGAATATGGAGGTCCTTCCAAAATGTGAAGAATATGAATAAGATCTCCAGCAAATCTAACAATCCATTCTGGCACACCATTATGTAGAGAGACTTTTCAATTCAAAAGGCACTGCTACTAATAAAATTGATTGATGCAGGAGACAAGAACAACAATATTGACTGGTCAAATGGGTAAAGATGCACCATTACTGCTCGGGAAAATGAATTTAGCAAGACAAGGATGAGATGCCAGACTTCACCAAGAATTAAATCTCAAATACATTTTAATGGATCCAATCATGAAAATGAACTTTTCAGGCAACTAGATTACAACCCCGTTTTGATATATCTTTAGCTGATACCCTCACAAAAACTGAGAAAATCACAGATATTACCATGCCAAATGGAACAAGATCATAAAACACTTTGCTTCTAAAACCAATCAAAATAACTTCTATAATTCATAAACAGCTTAAGTCCACTTCCATATTTTCTTTCATAACGCATTCAGACTTCTATGAAACAACCCGCATTGCTCCCAACAAAGATTACAATAGTCAATATATTCAGTAACAATTGCTTAAACAGAAAATTTAGTGTTTCTTTCAAGGAAGAGATAATACCTGCTGGCATCCTCATCTAAAGCCAAATCACCAACAAAAACTCCGAGGTCAAACACCTGGTTCTGAGCTGTTTGCATCTCGAAAGTAGACTCACCCTGCATCCAATTTCCCATATGATTCAGGCAACGAAATGATAAAAAATGCTGAATAAAACAACACTTGGGAGCTATTTGGAAACCTTTCCCGATCTGAAATCCAAAGAAACCCTTGAAATCTACCGAGAATTCTTTGAAAAATCAGGACCACGGAGATCAGACCAATCAACCAACTTCTAAATCGAATCAAGAACAAATAATTCGTCGCCCAAAAGGATCAAAAAAACCGAGAATTCGAATAAAAATGAATCCAAAAGACGCGAAAAGCCTTCCCGATCTAAAAACGAAATAAAGCTCCCGAAATCCACCAAGAAGAAGAGAAAAAATAAGGATCACGGAGAGGAGACCCATCTACCCATCTTAAAGTCGAATCGAAAATCATGAATCTACCCTAGATCTCGAATCGGAAAATTTACCATTACCTTCAGCGGAAGCTGGAGAGGGGATCTAGGCTCAAACCCCGTGTCTCAGTTCCTCTCGCTGGCGAGAAGGAGAGAAAGAGACTGGACTGGTGGGTCGCAGCGTGGGCCTGGGTCCTTCTTGATGGGATCGAGACCCGAGCAGTGCCAAAAGTTAAAAGGAAAAATTACCTCCAATCCCCTTATTCGCCCTAATTTTTTTTAACCTCTATAATTTCTGAAATTACCTGCATCTTTTTTTAAAAAAAATATGTATTTATACCTCCTTATTATTATTTAATTAAAAAATTTTTAAAAAATTTTGATTTTACCCTCGATTTTTTTTATAATTAAACTCCTAAAAACTTTTTTTATTATTTAACACACCAAAATTTGAATTTTTACAAATAACACCTCGAAATTATTCTGATTTATATAAAAGTCCCCAAATTCGGATTTTTATAAATAACACCCCGATATTATTTCGATTTATAAAAAAGTTTTCGAAATTATTGCAACGGCAGCGAAGATGGCGATGCACGAGCGGCGACGCCGGAGGCCGACAATGGAAGCGGAGGCTCGAGACCGGGGCACGAGAGTGGATGGCAGAGGCCGATGAGCGAGTGCTGAAGCCAGAGGCCGAGGCCGACGCATCGACGCGTCGGCACGTGGGTGCGGACGGCCAAGGGCGAGACCGTCTACCCCCGTGTGCCAGGGACGAAGGCCGAGGCAAACGAGTGAGCACGGAAGCCCGAGGCTGAGGCCGGCACGCCGACCTTGGCCTCCGTCCCTGGCACATGGGGGCGAACGGCCTCAGCCTTGGCCGCTCGCATGCCTGCGTGCCGGCACACAGGCCTCGGCCTCCGGCTTCCGCGCCCGATCATCGGCCTCTGCCGTCCGCTCCCACACGCCGGCCTCGGGCCACCACTCCCGCTGTCGGCCTCCGGCGTCGCCGCCCGCACGCTACCACTTTCGCCGCCATCACAATAATTTCAGGAACTTTTCTATAAATCGGAATAATTTTAGGATGTTATTTGTAAAAATCCGAATTTCAGAAACTTTTCTGTAAAGCAAAATAATTTTGGGGTGTTATTTGCAAAAATCTAAATTTCGGAATATTAAATAATAAAAAATAAATTTTTAGGGGTTTAATTGTAAAAATAATTGAGAATAACCCGGTTGAGTCGAACCCTTTTTTTTCCGGGCCAGCACTTCGGCAGTGACAGAAGATTCTAAAATTAAATGCGGTGAGCGTGGATCGAACACGCGACCTTCAGATCTTCAGTCTGACGCTCTCCCAACTGAGCTATCCCCGCAAGTTAGCACCTAAAATTTAAATTTTAATTAATTGTATATAAAAACAACTAATAAAATATATTAACATATTTAATGTGGAGCATCCACCTAGAGCTGCTGCCCACGCCATAAGCCTGGCATGGCATAGCCAAGATGAACGATGGAAGGATAATATATTTACAGCCCGTAACTGTAACTCTAGGTCTCAATTGGGATTCGAATCCTTGGATCTGGCACATTCAACATTTTTGAATTTAGGAGGGGGGAGGACATGATGCTCCAGCCACAACCCACTACTTTCAATGCTGGCAAGCTACAACAGCAGGAAACTGGTAAAATACAAGAAATAAAAGTATTTGGAGAAACATCACAGATTCACATGGAACCCAGTAGCAGAGTAGCAGAAACCTTAGCTCCTCATCTCCCAAATCGCATGGGAAAACAGACATCTACCATAGGGGATGAGTAAAAAAACTGAAAAATCAGTATATCGAACTGTACCGGTTAAAAATCATATCGAAAAACTGATTCTTAAAGCAAATCGGTACAATTTCGGTTCTTAAATTTAATAGAATTGGAAAATCGGTTCCGGTTCCCGTTCTACATTATATGAAAAACCGGTGAACCAGAATCATACCGATTATTTAACTATATATATGTCTTCGGGCCAGACCGGCAGCCCATCTTCTCGAAGTTCGTGCGAGCCTTGCACTCGCAGCGATGCCGATTGGCCCTCGCCCTTGCTGAACCCTAACCCTAATTCCTATATCTTCAATCTCGCCGTCGCCAGTCATCTCCAAGCCCGTCGCTTGCTCCGATTTCTCTTCTGATTCTCAAAGGAAGAAAGTTCGAAACTCTATCTTTGTTGCTTCGATTTCTCATTTGCAGATATTCAAACCCTAGTCCTAGGTTCCTGCATCTCCGATCTCGCCAGTTGCTATCTGCCGCACATTTTGCTCCGATTTCTCTTCTCATTCTCAAAAGTTGAGAGTTCAAAATCCTAACCCTAGGTCCATGCATCTCCGATCTCGTCGCCACTGGCTCCGATTTCTCATTCTCAAAAGCTCAAACCCTTACCCTAGGTCCCTACATCTCCGATCTCATCGCCACTTGCTCCGATTTCTCATTCTCAAAAGCTCAAACCCTGACCCTAAGTCCCTGCATCTCCGATCTCTCCGTCACATGCTTCGATTTTTTATTTGCAAATATTCAAATTCTAGTCCTAGGTCCCTGCATCTCTGATCTCGTTGGTCGCCGCCCGCCGCACCTTTTGCTCTGATTTCTCTTCTTATTCTCAAAGATTGAAAGTTCAAAATCATAACCCTAGGTCCCTGCATCTCCGATCTCGTCACCACTTATTTCGATTTCTCATTCTCAAAGACTCAAACCTTAACCCTAGGTCTATACATCTCCGATCTCGTCGCCACTTGCTCTGATTTCTCATTCTCAAAATCTCAAATCCTAGTCCTACGTCCATGCATCTCTGATCTCGCCATCGCATGCTTCGATTTCTCATTCTCAAATACTCAAACCTTAGTCCTAGGTCCTTGCATCTCCGATCTCGCCGGTAGCCACCCGCCGCGCCTTTTGCTCCAATTTCTCTTCTCATTTTCAAAGGTCAAAAGTTCAAAACCCTAATCCTAGATCCCTGCATCTCCGATCTCATCACCACTTGCTTTGATTTCTCAATTTCAAAGGCTCAAACCCTAACCCTAGGTCTCTACATCTCCGATCTCGTCGCCACTTACTCCGATTTCTTCTCCGTCCATTGCTAAAGCAGCGACATCGCCAGAACAGCAATCTACTCTGGTATGCCCTCTCTCTCAACTCTACCAAATACCAAGTACCAGCTCTTCTCTGATTTCTGATTTTTACTAATGTTGGGTTCTATTTTTTAGAGTTTTCTCAACAATTTTGAGACTGAGAGCTGAATTTCAACTTGTTCGGAGGATTTTTCTACTACGGTATGGCTGATCGTGCCAGTTCTATAAATTAGGTATTGTGCTTTTTCATTTCTTAGAATTTTATGTTGGATTGGTCTTTCCTGTAGTTCTATTAGGAACTATATTACTTGTATGTTTGGTCTGTTGATCATAATAAAAAAAAAATACTATATATGCAATATTTATCTTCTTTCTTCTATTTTAGATGGATTCAAGCAAAAAAATCACTAATAAAAATACAAGTATGAATGCTTCAAATATAAAATATTTATGTCTAAATCAAAATGTTGGTGAGAAGACAAGTGAAGCTCAAGATGTAACTTCAAGGATAAATAAAACAAATCAGAAAGCTTGGAAGGTGAGAAAAAAATATTTTATAGGTGTGGGGCCATTTTTCTAAACTAGATTCTAATGAAGATGATTATAAAAATAAAGCCCAATATAATTACTGCGAAAGTCTCCTTTCATGCCCTTCTAATTATGAAATAAGTGGTTTAAGTACTTACTTAAGTAGATGCAGAGATTATCCTCCAAATAATGAAGGTGAAAAAATAAAAAACTTTAGCCTTTCGATTAGTTAGTGATGACAGTGGTAGCACTCAAGTACGCACACTTGTTACATAAAATTTTAATCAAGAAGCATGTAGAATTACATTAGCTAAATATTTGATTTTTGATGAATTATCTTTTAAATATGTTGAAGGTGAAGGGTTTAGGTTTTATACCTTTACATTGCAACCTAAATTTGATGTTTCTTCCCGATTTACTGTTACTAGAGATTGTTTCAAAATATTTTTGAAGAAAAAGAAAAAATTGAAATATTTTTTTAGCAAGTTAAAGTAAAGTAAAGAGTGAGTATCACAACTGATTATTGGACATTGTGCCAAAACTTGGGCTACATGAGTGTGACTGTTCACTATATTGATGATGATTGAAAGTTTTAAAAAAAATTTTAAATTTTTATTCAGTTTCAAGTCATGCTGCTATGGTAATTGGTAAAACATTGGAATTGTGCTTACTTAATTGGGGCATAGATAAGATTTTCACAATTATTGTAGATAATGCATCTTCTAATGATGTTGGAGTTTAGTACCTGAGGAAGAGACTTGATAGTTGGAAAGGTTATGTACTTAATGGAGAATATTTGTATATCAAATACTATGCACATCTTCTGAGTCTAATTGTTAAAGAAGGACTTAAAGATTCAAATGACTCTATTGTTAGAATTCGGACTATAGTTAAACATGTGAGATCATCACCAGTAAGAGTACAGAGACTCAAGCTTTGTGTGAAACAAGAAAAAATAGAATGCAAAAATTTGGTTTGTCTTGATGTTGAAACAAGATGAAACTCTACATATCTAATGCTTGATGTTGTTTTAAAATTTCAAAAAGCTTTTGAATTATTGGAGATCCAAGATTCGAAATATGTAGAGGAGCTAATAAAGGAAAAGTTACAGGGTTCATTAACACATGAAGATTGGGATGTTGCTCGAGCTTTATTACCTTTTTTGTAAATATTTTATAATGTTATCTTAAACATATTTGGTACTTTTATGTTACAGGAAATATATATATATGCAAAGTATGTATGAAATTGACATGATGATCAAGAAATTTTCTGAATCAAATGACTTTTGCTTAAGTATTATGACTTTTAAGATGAAGACTAAATATGATAAATATTCGGCAAATGTTGAAAAGCTTAATATTATGCTATTTATTGCTTCTGTACTTGATCCTAGGCTAAAGTTGGAGAGTGTAGAGTGAATGATTAAAGAAAGCTATGAGAATGAAAAAGTCAGTAAGTTGAAGTGTAAAGTGAATAATGTTTTGGATATACTTTTTCAAGAATATTCATCTATAGAAAAATCAACATCTTCTTCCGATAGTGTTGCAGGAGTTGAACTAATAAAACAAAGGAATGCGATTGGAATAAATAATCTTGATGTACTTCAACTGGTTCAAGATGAATTGAAAAAAGCAAAAGCAAAACAAAAGATTTCAACTTGCAAAATAGAATTGAATAAGTATTTGGAGGAGGAACGTGAAGATGAAACACAAGATTTTGATATTCTTTTTTGGTGAAAAATAAACAGTGTAGGTATCTAGTTCTTTCCATGATGGCTAAAGATGTGTCTGCTATGCCCATATCCACCGTTGCTTCAGAGTCAGCTTTTAGTACAGGAGGTCGAGTTCTTGATCAATTTCGAAGTTCTCTATCTGTAAAAATGGTGAAAGCACTTATTTATACACAATATTGGTTACGTTCTGCTAGTTCTTCTATTAATATTGAGGAGACACTTGATGAAATTGAAAAAATATCCGAAGGTAAAAATTACTTATTCATTGTATTATTTTTGTAGAAATTAATTATTGATTTTAATATTTATGTTATATATTTCACATGTTCTACCTTTATAATTGCAGAAATGGCGAGGAAAATGGAAACAATAATCTCAATTGATGCATGTAATTTTGGGCATATTTAAAGGTTAGTATTTTATTTTTCATTTTTGTTCTTAAATTTAATCTTGACATCTTGTTGTATTACCCAACTCTCTTTTTAATATACTTAAATTTATTCTACTGTTCTACTGATTGAATAATACAATTGTAGGTTCTTTCTGCATGACATGGATTGATGACATCTCATCATTGAGAACTGAGAAGGTCCAGAAGGATAAGATACTGAATATAGTGTTATCTCACCTTCTTGTATTGCTTATATGCATTTTCTATGAATCTGCCAGTAAAAATGTTTGACTCTAGTATTCTTCAACTGTTGATTTCTTCAAGTATATATATCTCTTTTTGCATGGATTTCCAAGCATTAATACTTTTTTTTTCTGGATTTATATTATAGTAATTTTTTGTGTCTTATGCTCTCAGACATTTTTCACTGAACACCTGTGTATGTAGAGAATGACCATTTTATAATTGGAAGATCATATGCTGGGCAGTGGGCACTATATTCCTACTTTTGCCAGCAGGATTTGTTTATCTGTGTCCCTATGAACTTGCCAGACTGTCAGTAAAGATGTCTAAATCTAGACTGACATTTCATTTTCTTATATTGTTTATTTGTATCCCTATGAACCTGCCAGCAAAAATATCTGACTTTAGTATTTTGTAATTGGAAAATAATTTCTTTGTAACTAGAGAATCATATGCCTACACTATGTTTCTGCTTTTGCTAGCATAATTTATTTATCTGCGTTCTTATAAATTTGTCAGACTGTTAGCAAAGATGTCTAACTCTAGTTTGATATCCCATTTTCTTGTATTGCTTACTGCTAAGTGCTAAGCTAATTAAAAGAGCAAATGGCAGAAAGAAATGAGGACAAGGTGAAAACATCTGAAGTCATGACAATTTGGCAAAGATGATCTACTATTGCTGTACTGCGTAATCCCTCTGATATTGACTCAACTTCAGAAATAGATTTGAAGTTATGTAAACAAAATTTATCTGAAGTTTTAACTTATAATGGAACTGCTATTTATCCCATTTTCAGCTATAATTTTTTTAATATGTGCATGTTAGATTTGTTAGTGTATTTAAAATTAACTTTTTATAGGATTATAATATAAAATATAAATTTAAAAATTAATAATTTAAAATCGGTATATCGGTTTTAGAACCGATTTAAAATCGGAGCCGAAAAAATTAGTTCTTTATCTAAATCGGTATAATTTCGGTTCTCAATTTTTTAAGAGTCGAAATCCGGTTTCAGTACTAAAATATCTAAAACCGATTTTGCTCACCTCTAATCCGTCATAAAGGAGCGAAAACATGTTTTCTTGAGAATTCATTTTGTAATTGCAAATTATAGCTTCCTGGAGGACCAGGAAGAAACTATGAGACCCAAATTCAGATAATTGCCTTCAGAAAAAGGCAAGAAACAGCTAAAATAATTCAGTAACCATGATATAATGAAAAAATTCAGGACGCTCAATCTGAAGAATAGGTACTTCCCATCAAAGTGGTAAACAATAATTAAAATTTGATTACAGGGAAAACAACCCTTTATTCCAACTGTTAGTTGATTGCTTGAATATATGTATATAGCACACATAAGACTGAGCTTCTCTATAATCCGATAAACCAATACCTTTATGACTAATCTCAGCAAAAGCTACCTTATTTTTCATTCATCACAAACAGTAGCTGAGGCAACAAGACACGATAAAATCTGAAGATAATTCCACCAAAAAATGAGTAGAAGTCACTTCCCAAGTAGAAGTGACGCACTTAATCATGTTGCACAAGAATTACAATCTACAATCACTTGTCATATGAGTAAGAGAATACATAGGATCATCAGTCTACAAGAGTAAAAGCATCCTTCCATTTGTGGCACCAGCAAACCCCTCTTGTTCAAGCAACAAGCAAAATAATCATGTGCACAAGAATTGCAAGCCACAACCAATTGCATATCAATAAGAGACAAGCATAAACCTGTGGATGCCCCTTAGGGCAAAGGAAGTTGACCGGCACGTTTCCAACATGCCATTTATTCACTAGAAAGCTGTCCAATAATAGTAATTACTAAAAGGAAAACTGAAACCAAAAGAACATGCCAGAATCCCTAACCGCTGAAGAGTTGAATACTAAATCAGGCACAGGCACCTGAAACATTAAGTTATAAGCAGGAAGATTGCAGGTAAAGGATAGACAGAATAGTGAAGATATTGAACTGATTGTTAGGCCAGAAAAAGACATTTTATCAGGCACAAAAGTCATAGGGAGGCCATAGGTTTCCAAGTGAATGACACAAAAGTCTCCATCCTTGTTCTGAAAGGAGACAGATGTGGGCATTCACTTCCAACACTTAATAGCTCAAGTCAATCAACTCATTGATGAAAATTACATCATTTGATGTTCAACTCACATTTCACTAGAATGCTCAGACATTCAAGATTATCATAAACCCAATGCTAAAATTTCTACTGAAGAAAGGGCACCAAGTAAAAAAAGTCATTGCAGGAGCCTGATTTCCCATCATAATCCACATTAGAGAGATGAATTGGCATAAAGTGAAGCAGATAAAGGATTTAGAGCCTATAATTGCATTTACATTAATGAAAGAAATTGCCGAACACAAGCGATCTTAGCAGCAACAGCTATGTTTGTTTGATTTTTTATTTTGCAATCAAAACACCCCAAAACAAAATAGAAAGACAAACAACAAGTCCCATTATTTCCATGCGAATAAATCCATGAATAATGACTATCATTACATATGAAACATGAAGAATGGGAACTTACAGCCTGAAAACAGAACTTCTTCTGCAACGGCACAGCCATTCAAGGTTCTTCACACCGACATAGATATATATTAAGAGAGCGATTGGATGAAATTCCTTGCTTCAAAATCTTCATAGAATTCCTGACTTCCAAAATCCCAAAGCATCCCCCACAGAAACCTCTGATCGATACAAACATGAACACTTCCAGTGATGGAGGACTACGAAGGAGACCCACATTCTGAAGCTCCTTGTTTGGGAGAGTCCACCAATTTGTCCCACACCATATATTCAACACGTACCAGAACTCAATTTTGAGTCGAAAACCTTTCACAAATCTTAGCTCTCCAATCCCTCTCAGACAAACCCCACAAACTACAATGACAAGGAGGACGAAAAGAGAGACAACAATACAGATTCCAAAAGATAAGCCTACCAGACCCTCGCCTACTTCATCAAACTCGACAAACCCTAAAAAGCTCACATCAATTCACAACCTACATACACACTCTCTAGACCCTAAACTCAACCATTGACAACTGAGAACCCACCAATAATTAACGAGGCTCCTCCTCTCTCCTCCCTGCCGCCGCCGCCGCTGCGGCTGCGGCCGCCGGAGTCCCTGACAACGAAGCCAGCAAGTTCAAATGACCCTGAGCGACCGGCAAGTAATTACCAACCCGCGCAGCCGACGCCTCTCCAATCGGCTGCCCGACGAACCTCGCGGCGGCGGCGGCGGCGGCGGCGGCCGCTGCTGCCGCAGACGGCATCATCAACTCCGGCGCAGGCGCCGCGTACCCCCAGAGTTGCCCGAAGTCCGGCCTCGCCGGAACTGCCCAGAACCCCCCGGCAGGCCCGATCCCCATTCCCCCGGGCCCCACCGCGGCCGAAGAGGAACCTGTCGTCTCATCCTTGCCAGAAGATTCCGGCTCGTCGTCCGAGCGAAGTCGCTTGCCAAGAATAAACGGAGCAGCCAGCGGGGCGGATGGGGCGGACTTGGAGTCGGACGAGGAGGAAGAGCGAACAGAGACGGAGAGAGAGGAGAAGGACGCCGGAGTAGTGCCGGTGCCGGTGGCGGCGATAATGGACGGCTCCGCCTGGCGGAGAAGCCACTCGATGGTCTGGCCATCGGACTTGTGCCCGAGCTCCCGAGTAAGCTGGAACACACGCGCGGCACAGATGATCGGCATGCGGATTCGGCGGCCGCGGCCGTCGACCTTGCTGTGACGGTCCTTGGACGGCGGCTTCCGCACGGCCAGGGGCTGCGGCGCCGGCCCGCCTGCGCCGTTGGCCCCGCCGCCGCCGTCGGTGGCGCTCATGGCGAATAATCGGCGATGAGTTTGGAGGGGGGAGGAGGCGGAGGGGCCAAATGATTGAGGGGCAATAGTGCGTGGAGACAGAGAGGAGGCGCACATGGGACGGGTCGGTGGGACCGGGGATATGTAGGCCGGGAGGGTTCCGATTTGGAGGCTGGGGTTTGGGGTTATTTACGAGGGGTGCCACTAGCAAAAGTGGGAACGGAACGGGACGGCGGAAGGGAGCGGGAAACTCTGGGTTCCCGGACGGGGATTCGAAAACGGATGACAGGCCGCGGGAGTGGACGGCTGGTGATGCGACGAGATTCGTGCAAATTCTGAGAAAGCAGACCACAAGCCCAAAGATGTCGTGGGCCGATCAGTCTCTTTCGTTATGGTTGGAATTTGTTCGGAAATTTTGATTTTAGTAAATCTCAAACTTTAATCAAATATGTGGTAGATAATAAGATTGGATTGCGTATCTTAATAAGAAATCAACTGCATAAATATATTTTAATTGGGGGAGAATCTTTGATTTTTGATAATGATTTTTTTTTTTTCAAATGACTGTTGATGAGCAATCAATTTTTTAAAAAAAGAAAAAGGACGGTCCAAAAAATAATAAAAGAAAGAGGTCTTTTAGGTTAAAAAAAACAAGGAAGCGATGGTATCAGAAAGCCAGATGACGTGGCGACTGGGCAGCAGGGCGGTGGGCCAATTAGTTACGGCCACATGAGCAGGAGATCTCGTCGATGGGCTCGAGCCAGATGTGGCTGAGAAGAAGAAGAAAAATCAAGAAATGATGGCGAGGTAGCTGAGCCAGCAAGTCTGACGAAAGACAGAAAAAGATCATAAATGTCCGTACGAAGAAGATAATATTATTATATTACGAAGCTGAATGGCAACGCTGAGGCTGGAGTGAAATGCTAGAGAGCAACAGCATGGCCAGCAGCGACGCTTCCAAATTAAGAACTCCGTCAGCGTACTGCTATTATTACTGTTCACAACTAAATGCCTCGCTGGGGAAGCCCAAAGTCAATTTCTGTTGTTTTCCCCTACAGTAAAACGTTTTAATGTCAGAATTTTACCGCAGCAGGTCGTGACTATTTTTAGGTTTTGTTTTAATTTAAACGATATAGATATATATGATAATAATTTTATATTAAATTTGTATAATATATCTAGAATATAAAGGAAAATATGTAAATTTTTAAATTTTGAAAATATACCATTTAGAAAATTTTCATGAAATTATATGTAATTTTTTTAATTTGGAGCAAAAAAATATAATTCGACAATTATACGTAATTAATCCTATATTCATTGCGAATGATTGGACAGAGTCACAACTAAATTTGGAAATTGAAAAAATAAAAATTATAAAATTATAAAAAAGAAATTATTCGTTGCAATAAAATGATATGCGAGTAACTGTAAAGAATTATTTTGGTAGTTGGGTATAATTTAAAAAAGTTGGTGTCAGTGAAACACAAGCATGCTGGACCCGTCCGTCAAAAATGCGCGCGCCGACCGTAACTGTTCCAAGCAATTTCAACAATGGACCCTACTGCTCTACCATTAGAAGGCCGAGCTGGGAGATAATCAAACAGCAAACCATCAATTTTTCTTCTGCATTACATGCAGATAAACTATTTAAAAAATAATAATTACTGAGTTACTGAATAATACAAGACACAATAGTTACTGTAAAATGTAAGATTGAAACTCAGAATATCACAAAAAAAAAATAGCATCACAGGGCCAGGAAACATGTCCCTGCTTTAAACCAAACTTTTGGGACCAGCAAAGAATGGTCCCATTAAGGGGATTCCTAGGAATATGCAAATTAATCGCTAGCTTAAGCTAGGAAATAGATTTATTAATTGCAGCAGCATGGTCCCATTGAGTCAATTTGATTTGATATGGGATCCTGCAAGCCCATCAGCAAAGAATTGCCATTAGCATGTCACCGTCTTTGTGCTATGGATAAGCTTTTTTCTTGGTTTTGGATCAGATGGAATCTCATTTTGCCTCCCTAAGCTTCTTTATCATCCATGCCTCTTTACCTGCAATCAGAAAGGACCAAGACATCAAGTTGTATAAGCTCTGATATGTCTTCAGCCTTGCAATTTACAAGGATCATTAAATGTAAAATCATTGGGCTAATTTTGAATTCCTACATGATTGACTGCTTACCAAGTGTACATTATGGAACATAAATTGCTTTGATGAGCAACCACTGCAAAATGCCACTATAATGACATTGAGCACAATCAATTCAAATATTTTAGAGTCACAAATAGTTTATGGGATCACCTTTTTTTAAGTTAGGGATTAGATTATTTGACTTGCATCACTGAAGTTTGCTATATGCCTTCAATCAAAACCAATTGAAGATCAGACGTGAAACAAAACAAAGATGATGCTAATATCTTAGCTCTAGTGTGAAATGGCGCAGGTTTCATATTCTAGTCCCATTTGTGACAATGGATGGGTTTTCATGCACATCTGTCGTCTAAAGCTCCATTTTTCCCACCAAAAGTAAATCAGTCAAAACAATGCTTTTGACATTAAATTAAAAAATCGCAGGGATTAAGAAGTCAAAAAATGATTCTTCATGGTTTTAATTGGCAGAAAGGTTAATAGAAATATTCAGAAGAAAACCCAAAAGACAATGCTCATCTAACAACTTGTAGTTAAATTCAAAACCTTAATTATGATGAATCTGTACCTTGATTTAAGACTTCAGTTTATTTGGAAGTCAGGTTAAATTTTACCAGCCATGGAGAAGAATAAATTTAACAAGAATTTGGGATCAAAATAGAATTAAATTTCAGAATAGATCCAAAATTCAGAGCATAAGAAAAATAACATTAATATCTTTGCTATAGTGTGAAACGTGTGGAATTGACATTCCATTCCAATTCATGACATGCATCCATCGCCTAAAGCTCTCTTTTCTCAACAAGGTGTATAGAGATATTATGTTAAATTCGCAAGAAAAACCTGAAAAAATTATGAACATTGTTCAGCTAAAAGCTTGTAATTCAATGTAAAACAACTGAGCTATGATTTGTTCCTTAATTGATACCGCTGAAACTTCAATTCATCCAAAATGTTTAAACTAATAGAATTTCTAGCACCTCATTATATATCCCTCAATTTTTTCATCTTATCATCTGATATGCTACTCATCCCTAAAGTTGAAATCCTCCTCTTATGCAAAGTTTTTTGGTTTTGTTTCATTCTCTCTTCTAATCAACTACTCATACTGGAAACATTGCAAAACAGAATTAAGAGCTGCGAAAATTGCACACCTAACTTTCGAAGACAGTATCACGTGTTCTGCTCCATTCCGGTGTCAGAGTGTCAGTCAGCATGCTATTCATCGTCCGATGAATCAGAAACACCATTACCTTCCCCCACCCCCGCTCTCCTCTGCTCCACCGCAACAGCCCTACCTCGCTTCCGCTGCAGCACCAGCTCGAAAAGTTTCATCCTTGCGTCGTAGATGGGGTTCGGCTCTACCAGCCTCCCCTTCTCGTAGGCCTCTCGCAGGAAGACGGTGTGCCGCTTCCCCTTGGTCGACAAGTAGAACATCCCAGGGTGGTCTAGGAACAAGTCTCGGATGTTGAGATCGATCCCCATCCACTTCCGGAAATGGCTGATCTTCTCCACCTCCACCATCCTCTCCACCGTCAGGCTGAGGAACTCATGCGCCAGCCCCACCGCCCTCTTCTCTTTCGCCCAAGTTTCCCTCTTCCCTCCAGCTCCTCCTCCGCCACCGGCGGGGGCTGGATCGTACGGCCCCGCGTAGGGCAGCAGCTGCCACTCCTTCAGTCGGGACCGGAATGTCTTCGTCAGCCGCATACCGGGCGGGAATCCCTGCTTGAACGCGTACCTGATGTCTTCCTCGTTGGAGCCGGAGCCCTCCTTGATCCGCCATTGCTCGACGGCGGGGGTGAAGCTAGGGTTAGGGTTGGGCCTGATGAGCTGGAGAAGATGGGTGTTCCGCTCCTTGGGGTTGTCGCGGACGGCAAATAGATGGGGATTCTGGACGATCACGGAATCCTCGAAGTCGTCCGGGAGGCCAAACTCCCTCCAGATCCTGAAAACGGCGCGGAGAGGGAGGGATTTGGAGAGGGACATTGAAAGGAGGCGGGAGAGACGGCCGGCGGCGGAGTCCGCGGAGGCGGAGGTGGCAGAGGACTCGAGGCGGGAGATTTGGGCGGCGGCGGGGGAGATGCGGACCAGGGGCTCGGAGGGGGAGGAGTAGTCGAGGGCGAAGATGTGCGGGAAGGCGCGGAGGAAGGCTGGGGCGCCGCGGCGAAGGCGGAAGCGCTGGGCGGCGGAGACGAGGAGGGGAAGAGGGAGGGAGTGGGAAGGGGAGGCGAGAACGAGGTCCTGGACGGCGACGACCTTGAGGTAGTGCTTGTAGGTTTCCATCAGCTTCTCCAAGGTGGGATCGATGAAGCGGGCGGCCACGTACTGGGCTGACGTGGTTTTGGCGCGGGAGAAGCTTGAAGATGCTGCCCGGCGCCTGAGGAGATGGCAGGGCCACGTCGCCATCTCGCCGGGGGAATCACACCCCTTGTTTCCGGGTTCTAAGACTAGGCAAACCACCTAGGCCGTTTGGTTTGGGATCGAATAAACATCAAATTTTTTCGAACTTTTTTTTATATAAAATTAATATTTTTTTTATTTTTTTATTTATTTATTAAATTAAAAATATTTAAAAAATCAAATATTTTTAAAAATTTTAAATTATTAAAATGTTAATTTTAATAAAAAAATTTTAATTTATAAAAATAATTTATTAATTTTGATTTTAATTCCGAATGAAACAATCCAATAGCTCCCTGAATAGCCTCTAAATTTCTTGGGAAATCTGAAAATCGGTTTAAATGGCATATAAAACATAATATTATATTACTCCAATAGTTCAGAGATTTTTTTAAGTTTCCTAAAAATATGGCGGGCCAATAAGCAATGGCCACATCTCTCTCGGGCCCACGGTTACTTTTTTCAGATTTTTTTGAAAAATTTTGAACAACAATCATTAAAAACCACGTTAAAACTCAATGTCAGCATATAATAGCGTCAGTTGTTGTTGTGCAAAAAATCTAAAAAAGCTAGATATAAATATGGATATGGATCCTTGAAAATATTAACCGATAAATTGAATACCGTCAAAATCCGATCCCAACCTGCCTCCAGCCCTACCAAGTACCAACATTAACCTACTTGTAGTAACTTTCGGGTAGCGTTCTTTACCTCGCTCAAATTTCCTAGCTTTTTATATGAATTTCATACATATCTCAACAGTCTCCAAGTCTCCAAATAAACATATATAAGCAAAATTTCCTTACCTATGTGAAAACTTGGACATGCCTCTTAGTAATTGGCAGTAATAAACAATGGTTGAAATCTCATAGTGTTTGTGATTACATTGGGATCATTTGCACATTTGTCAAATAGAATGCAAAAACCAGTTGTTTCTGAGGACTAAGCTGTAGAATTGTATGTAGAAGTATAATAACATGGCTGATATCCATATATTTTAAGCTGTGCAACTTTAGATTTTCTAATAAAATTTGCAATGAGATTCAGAAAATATTCATACAAATGGAACTCCAGGCACACACACGATCCCCACCACAAATGGGGTTGCACAGTGTAACATTCTTCTCCACCTGGAAGTGGGTTATTAGCCGATGAAAATACTGCTGGGCCGAATGATCTTCCAAAGAATAAAGGCTGGATAGAGAAAAGGTCAGCAGATAAAGCAAAATTTTCAAACGGTTTGTTTCAGATGCTGTAAATCACGGGAGAAAATTAAAACCTGTACAATGGAAGCAATGAGGAGAGAAGCACTATTGATTACATTAAAACTGTAATCAACATCAAGTATGGTCATGACTCCAAAATAAGCTCAAACACACTCTTCCTCAAATATGTATCTGTGCAATTCTGTCCAGAAATACAGATATCTGGATCAAGATCACAAGTTCACCGACAATAAAAATAACAAAAAATTGCATGATATGTAAGATTATTTGATGTCTAAATTTCATGACATGTATAGCTAATGAAAAACTCAGAAATGTTGAACTGTCCCAGGAAAACACACAGCTTGAGTTCATTCTGCAAAAGGAAAGAAATTAAGAGTATCAGGTGAAAAAAAAAAACTGACATTATGTTAATCACGAGGGAATGACAAATATCAGAAAATACAATACAATTAAATTCAACACCTGTAAAGAATGAAGTCAGGAGTAAAACTGTATATTGGAGATTACCATGACAGCAGAGAAAAGTATACGAGATTAAGTCAAAAGGATGAGAAAGGGAACAAAATAAATAATGCCACCAATTTGTGCAAATCCAATAAGCATAACTCCCATCAACTGAATTACCCAAAAAAAAAAAAAACTCCTATTGATTGGTATTGCAAAAAGGGTACAAAGTTCCCTAGTTTGATGCTTAATGTATGTCTAATGAATATGTTTACTAGGGAAATAATAATGTGCTAATGCATTTTTAAGTCCAATAGAACATCAGAAAAGGTCTTGAAGTCTTTATTAAATAATACCCCCAAAACTTAAGCATATTAAAAAATTAACCATATATAACTTAGTATTGTAATAAAATAGACATATTCCAGTTGTTTCCACATTAGCTGTCGTTAACTGCACGTGCAGTCATGGCCATGCAATATGCCAGGGTGGTCACCAGTGCACTGAAATATAAGTCTTCAGGTATATAGGATAATGATTTAGATTTCCAAGTCCAAGTTCTGGCCAGGGAAAAAACTTTGTGGTCCATCTCAAGCAATCGAATCTGCACTGACAACTACCAGTAAAATCTAAATGCACTTTCAAAACTCCCATTAATGGATTCAACAAATCTCTTTCACTATTTTAAAAAAGTTCATCCTTTAATATCTAGATTTGTTAAATGGTGACCATGAAAACTGAAAGCAAATGCCAATGGCCATAGTTATTGTTATGAAGGATGAAAAAGTCTTACTATCTCAAGGACATAACATACTACATACACACACACACACACACACACACCCTCTATGTCTAAATAAGTTATGCCAGAATCAGAATGTAGGATTTACTCATCCCTATGTCCGATATTCAAATCGGTTTCTTAAATTTCTTTTGGCAAGTGATCTTTTCTTCACCTTACGGAAAATTTCAAGGTTTCATATATGAATTTCATGTATATCGAAGTAATGACCAAGTGTCCAAAAAAGTATAAGCAAAAAAAAAAAATCTATCTCTATGTGAGAAATATATATATATATT
>RXID01016856.1:0-10379 GCA_005019695.1 Trichopus zeylanicus subsp. travancoricus
AGAAGTAGCAGTAGTAGCGGTAGTAGTAGTAGTTGTGGTACTAGCAGTAGTAGTAGCAGTAGCAGTAGTAGTATGAGAACTAGTTGGAGTAGAAGTAGGAGTAGTAGTTGTGGTGATGGTGGTGGTGGTTGTGCCAGCAGCAATAGTATTAGTGGTAGTTCTAGTTGTGGGAGAAGTAGTAGTACTAGTAGTAGTACTAGTAGTAGAAGTAGTTGTAGAAATAGTACTATTACTACCAGTAGTAGTAATAGTAGTAGTAGTGGTAGTTGTAGTAGTAATGGTAGTAGCAGGAGTAGCAGGGGTGGTAGTAGTAGTAGCAGCAGTAGTAGTGGCAACCATAGTAGTAGTTGTAGTAGGAATAGCAGAAATAGCTGTAGTAGCAGAAATAGTAGTTGTTGAAGTAGTATTATTAGTTTATGTAGCCGGAGCAAAAGTAGTAGTAGAAATTATAGTAGTAATAGTACTTGTTGTCTCAATAGTAGTAACAGTAGTAGTAGTAGCAGCAGTTGTAGTTGAGGTAGCACTGGTAGCCATTGTCGTAGTAGTAGTAGTAGTAATAGTATTAATAGAAGTAGCAGTTTTCAGAATAGTAGTAGTTGTTGTAGTAGTAGTAGTAGTAAGAGTAGTAGCAGAAGCAGTGGCAGCATTAGTAGGAGCAAAACTAGTTGTAGTTGGAGTATTAGTAGTAGTAGAAGTAGGTCTGGTAGTAATGGTAGTAGTAGTAATATTACTAGCAGTAGTAGCAGTAGTAGTAGCAACAGTAGTGGCAGTTGTCGTTGTAGCAGTAATAACTGTAATAGTAGTATCTATAGTAATGGTACAAGTAGCTAGTGTGGTAGTAGTAGGAGCAGTAGGAGCTATAGTAGTAGTGGAATTAGCTGTAGTATTAATAGGAGTGGTAGTAGTAGTAACAGTAGTTGGAGTAGTAGTAGAAATAGTTGTTGTAGTAGTAGTAGCACTAGTAGCAGTAGAGCAGTAGTCGTAGTAGTGGTAGTCACAATAAGAGTAGTTTTGTAGTAGTTGTAGGAGATGTAGTCGGAGTAGTAGTAACAGCTTTAGTAGCAATTGCAATAGTAGTAGTAGTATTAATACTAGTAGTTGTGGTTGTTGTTGTTGTTGTTGCTGTGGTAGTAGAAGTTGTTGTTGTAGTTGTTGTAGTAGTTGAAGTAATAGTAGTAGTTGTAGTAGTGGTAGCAATAGTAGTAAGAATTGTTGCAGTAGTAGTAGTAGTAGTGGTAGTGGAAGCAGAGCTAGAAGTTGTAGTAGTAGGTGTGGTAGTAATGGTAATAGCAGCAGCAGTAGTAGCAGTGGTCTTTGTTGTCCTAGTTGTAGTAGTTGTGTTGTCCTACTATTACTACTACTATTGTAACTGCTACTGCTACTACTGCTCCTGCTACTATTGTTGCTGCTACTACAACTTCTACTACTACTGTTACTGCTACTATTGCTACTACTGCTACTACTACTGTTGCTACTACTTTTCCTACTGCTACTTCTATTCCTACTACTACTATTACTGCAGTTGCTACTACTGCCACTACCACTACTACTGCTACTACTACTGCAACTACTACTCCTACTACTACTACAGCTACTGCTACTGTTACTGCTGCTACTACTATTGCTTCTACTGCAACTACTGCAATTCTTGATATTGTTGCAACCGAGACTAGTACTACTCCTACTTCTACTACTACTACAACTGCTACTACATTGTTGCTGCTTCAACTACAACAACTGCTACTACCACTACTACTACTGTTACTACTGCTACAGCTACTGCCACTAGAACTACTTCCACTATTACCACTACTACCGCTACTATTGCTACTCCTACTACTACTCCTACTGCAAGAGTTACTACTACACTTTCTCAACTACTACTAGTACTTGCTACTAGTACTACTGCCACTTCTGCAAATACTACTACTACTGCTACTGCTATAATTGTTGCTCTCGCAACTACTAATCCTACTACCACAACTTCTACTACTGTTACTGCTACTATTACTACAACAACTACTACTACTACTACAACTACCACTACTACTATTACTCTCACTCCTACAACGACAACTACTACTATTACTGCTTTTACTACCACCACTCCTAATACTATTTCTAATACTACTACGAGTACGACAACTACTATTACTACTACTACTACTGTGACTCTTCAACGTCCTCCTCCTCCTCCTACTACTATTATAACTACCACTATTATTGCTACTGGTGCTGCTTCCCATGGTACTACCACTAATTCTACTGTCACTACTGCTACTCTTATTACTACGACTGCTACTACTACTACTACTTGCCCTACTACTACTGCAACTACTACAACAAATGCTGCAACTACTACTACTTCTTCTACTACTACTCCTACTACTATTACTACTCTTAATACTACTAATACTGCTCCTATTACTACTGCTACCTCAACTACTACTACGACTATCACTACTGCTACTTTTGCTATTGCTATTCCTATATCTGCTAATACTACCACTGCAACTACTACTACACTACTACTACGACTACTACTACTTCTACTACTACCACTCCCACTCCTACTACTACCACTATGACTACTCCTACAGCTACTACTACTCATAATACTACTACTGCTGCTCCAACTACTACTGCTAGTACTACTACTACAACTACTACTACTGTTAATACTACTATTGCTACAACTATTACAACTATGACGACTCCTATTGCTATAACTAATGCTACTACTACTATTATTACTACTACTACTACTATTGCTACAGCTACTACTAGTATTGTGACCCGTACTGCTACTACTACTGCAATTGCTGCTACTGCCATAGCTATTACTACTGCAAGAACTACTATTTCTATTACTACTACTATAGGTCCTACTACTACTGCTACAACTGTTGCAAATGCTAATGCTACTACTACTATTGATACTGCTACAGCAGCAACTTCTACTACTGCAATTAGTACTACTATTGCGACAACAATAACTACTATCACTGCTGCTGCTGCTGCTACTGCAAATGCTAGTATTACTACTACTACTACTCCTCCTACTAATTCTGCTATTACAACTACAACTAATACTACTACTACTACAAATACTACTATAGATAGAACTAGGACTATTGTTACTACAACAAGTACTACTTATACTATTACTACCCCTACTCCAACTCCTACTCCTACTACCACAACTACTACTACTTCTTCTCCTACGACAACTACTACCACTACACCAACTCTTACTACTACTACTACTACTACTGCTAGTCCCACGACGACTACCACTACTGTTGCTACTACTACTACTACTACTACTTCAATTGCTACTACTACTATTACTAAGACTGCTACTACTACTACTACTGCTACTGCTACTACTCCAACAGCTACTACAATTGCTACTGCTGCTACTTCTACTACTGCTACTACAACTGCTACTACTAATGCTACTACTATTAATGCTACTACTAGTGCTACTGCTACTTCTACTACTACTACCACCACCACCACCACGACTACTACTACAACTATTACTACTACAACTGTTGGTACTGCTACTACTGCTGTTGCTTCTGCTATTACTGTTATTGCCACTGCTACTATTCTTACTACTACTTCTGCTGCTATTGCTGCTGCTGCTACTGTGACTACTACAACTACTACTACTACTATAACCACTACTACTAGAACCACCACTACGACTACTATCACTCCTACTACTACTACTGCAACTCCTACTGCTACTACTACACATAATACTACTACTACTATTGTCGCTCCTATTACTACGTCGACTGCTACTATTATTGCATCTGCAACTACTGCTTCTATGGATACTACTACTACTACTACTACGACAACTGCTACTACTTCTACTACTACTACTATTACTTCCAATACTACCACCACTCTCACTCCTACTACTACTACTATTACTACCACTCCTGCTGCTACTATTCCTCTTACTACTACTACAACTGCTACTACTACTACTATTGCTATTGCTAGTACGATTGCCACAACAACTACTACCACAACTATTACCACTAGTATTGCCACTACTACTAGTAATCCTGCTACTATTACTGCTACTGCTACAACCACTTCTACTGTTGCTCCTACTGTTACTATTACTACAACTACTACTACTACTCCTACCGCAACTTCAACTACTGCTGCTGCTATTATTGCAACAACTACTGCTCCTACTATTGCTAATAATACTATTACTAATACTACTACTATACTACTACTGCTACCATTACTGCTATTGCTGCTGCTATTACTACTACTACTAATAGTGCTACTACTTCTCGTCCAACTGCTACTACTATGACTACTTCTACTACTACCACAACAATTACTGCTATTGCTACAACTATTACTACTCTTAATGCTACTCCTACTACTACTACTGCTACCACTACTACTAATACTACAACAAAAACTACTACTACAAGTACTGCTACTACTAGTACTACTACGACCACTTCTACAACAACTTCTACTACTACTACTTCTACCACTGCTACTACTACGGCTACTTCTACAAGTATTGCTACTACTACTACTACAACAATCACAATAACTACTACTGGTACTACTGCCATCACTAAGACTATTCCTATAACTACTACTACTACCACTACTACTACAGTAGCTACTACACCTATCGCTACTCCTACAATAACAACAACAACTACTACTACTACTACAACTGATGTTGCTACTGCAGCTAGTACGACTGCTAGTACTACTACTACGACAACGGCTACTATTACTACTATAACTCTACTACTCCAACGACTACTACTGCAATTGTTACTACTATTACTGCTACTTCTGATACTACTACTACTTCTACTACTACTTCTTCTACAACCACTACTACTTCTACTCTCACTCCTACTACTAGTACTACTACTCCTATTGCTACTACTACTTATAATAATACAACTACTATAACTACTATAGCTCATACTACTACTATTCCAACTGCTACTTCTGCTACTAGTACTACTACTACTGTTGCTGCAACTACAACTACTGTTACGCTTGCGGCTGCTCCTACTTCTACTTCTACTACTACTACTATTACTACCAATACTACTATTACTCACACTCCTACTACTGCTACTTCAACTATTACTCCTACTAATACTATTACTCCTCTTTCTGCTACAACAGCTACTACTATTACTACTACTATTGTTATTGCTACTACCACTAATACTGCTACTATTACAGCAAGTACTGCTACTACTAAGGCTGTTGCAGTACTGCAATTGTTACTACTACTGCTACTACAACTACTTCTACTACTATTGCTACTGCTTCTCCTGTGAATGCTACTACTACTACTACTACGAATGCTACTGCCACTACTGCTACTACAACTGCACTGCACAACTACTGCTACTACTACTACAGTTGTTGCTATTACTACAACAACTACTACTACCATGATAACTACTGCTACTACAACTGTTACTGCTGCTACTATAACTATTACTACTACTTCTACAAATGCTACTACTGTTACTTCTACTGCTCCTACTACTACAACTACTACAGCTAACTACTGCTGCTGCTACTACTACTACTGCTACTACCACTTCTACTTCTATCAGTAGCAGTAGTAGCAGGAGCAGGAGTAGGAGTTATAGTAGTAGTTGCGGTAGTCGTAGTGGTAGTAGTAGAAATAGCAGTAGTCATAGTAGTAGAATTAGTAGTAATAGTAGTAGTAGTAGTAGTAGTAGTAGTAGTAGTAGTAGTGGTAGTAGTAGTAGTAGTAGTAGTAGTAGCTTTAGTAGCAACAGAAGTAGCAGCAATAGATGCAACATTAGTTTTAGTAGCAGCAGCAGCAGTAGTAGTAGTAGTGGTTGTAGGAGCAGTTGTAGTACTAGTAGTATTAGTAGTACTAGTAGTATTAGTAATGCTAGTATTATTAGTAGTAATAGCAGTTGTACTAGGGTTAGAAGTAGTAGCAATAGTAGTAGTAGTGGTAACAGGAGTAGTAGTAGTAGTAGTCAAAGAATTAGAAGAAGAGGAAGAGGAAGTAGTAGTAGTTGTTGTTGTTGTTGTAGTAGTAGTTATAGTAAGAGTGGTAATAGGAATAGGTATAGGAGTAGGCGTAGTAGTCATAGTGCTTGTGGTAGTAGTACTAGTAGTAGGAGTAGTAGTAGTAGTAGGTGTTGTTGAAGCAGTAATAGCATTGGCAATAATACTAGTAGTATTAGTATGAGTATCTGTAATAGTAGTAGTGGTAGTTATAATAGGAGTTGGAGTAGTAGTAGTTACAGTAGCAGTAGAAGTAGCAGTAGTCATAATCGTAATAGTTGTAGGGGTAGAAGTAGAAGTCGTAGTAGTAGCAGTAGTAGTAGTAACAGTAGCAGCAATAGAAGTAGGATACATAGATGTAGTAATAGTAGTAGTAGTAGCGATAGTAGTTGGAATAATTGTGATAGTAGTAGATGCTGTAGTAGTAGTAGCAGTAGTTGTTGTAGTATAAATTGTAGTAGCAGTAGTTGTAGCAATGGTAGTAGTAGTAGTTGTGGCAGTAATAGGAGTGGTAGTAGCAGTAGTGGCAGCAGCAGTAGTAGAAGTTCTACGAGCTATAGTAGTAGTCGCAATAGTTGTATTAGTTCTAGTAGTAGGAGTAGTAGTAGGAGTTGGAGTAATAGTAGTAGTAGTAAAAGTAGTAGTAGTAGCAAAAGTAGTAGTCATTGTAGTAGCAGTAATTGTAGTAGTGGTAGTAGTATTAATAGTAGTAGTAGTTATTGTTATAATAGTGATTATAGAAATAGCAGCTACAGTGGTTCTAATAATAGTGTAGGAGTAGTAGGCGCAGTAGTAGCAGTAGTGCTAGTAGTAGTAGTTGTACTTGTAGTAGTAGTAGTCGTAGTAGTTGTAGCAGTAGTTGTAGTATTAGAAATAGTAGTTGCAGTGGTTCTAGTAGTAGTAGTATTAGTAATGATAGGACTTGTAGTTTTTCTAGTGGTTGTAGTAGTAGTTGTAGTAGTAGTAGTAGTAGTAGTAGTAGTAATAATAGTAATTATTGTCATAGTAGTAGTGCTAGTTGAAGTAGATGCAGTAGTAGTGTAGTAGTAGCAGCAGCAGTAGCAGTAGTAGTTCTTGTACTTGTTGTTGTAGTAGTAGCAGCTGTAACAGTAGTGTGAGTATTAGCCATAGTAGCTGTAGGAGTTGTATTACTTGTGTTAATAGTAGTAGTAGTAGTATTGTAGTGGTGGTGGATGGTGGTGGTAGTAGTAGTAGTAGTAGTAGTAGGAGTAGGAGTATTAGCAGTAGTTGTTGTTGTTGTTGTGGTGGTGGTGGTGGTGGTGATAGTAGTAGTAGTAGTAGTAGTACGGGTAATAGTTGGAGTCATAGTAGAAATAGTAGTAGTTGTTGTTGTTGTTGTTATGTTGATCTCAGTAAAAGTAGTAGTAGTGCTGGCAGTCAAAGTAGTTGTAGTTATGTAGTAGTTATAGCAGAAGTAGTAGTAGTTGAGGAAATAGCAGTAGTAGTTGTAGCCATAGTAGTAGTAGTAGCAAGAGTTGGGGTAGAAGTAGTTGTTGTAGCAGTAGTAGCAACAGTAATAAGAAAAGTAGAAGTAGGAGCAATTTTTGAAGTAGGAGTAGAAGTAATAGGAGTAGTAGCAATAGTAGTAGTAGTCATAGTATTAGTTGTTGTGGTAATAGTAGTAGTAGTAATAGTAGAAATACTAGTAGTGGTAGTAGTAGTAGTACTATTTGTAGTAGTAGGGGCAGTAGTAGTAGTAGTAAGATTAGAAGTAGTAGTAGTAGGAGTAGTAGTAGTAGAAGCTATAGTACTTGTAGTCGTAGTTTTAGTTGGAGTAGTGGTAGTAGTAGTAGTAGTAGAAGTAGGTGCAAAAATAGTGCAGTAATAATATCAGTAGTAGTAGTAGTAGTAGAGGTAGTAGTAGTAGTGGTAGTAGTTGTAGTAGTAGTAGAAGTAGTTATAGTTCTAGTAGTTGTCATTGTAGTGGTAGTAGCTGGAGTAGTAGTAGTAGTTGTTGTGGTAAATAGTAGTAGTAGCAGCAGTAGTAGTTGTATTAGCTGTGGCTGTAGTAGTTGTATTAGTAGTCGTAGTAGTAGTTGTAGCCATCATAGGAGTTGCAGTAGTAGTAGTAGGAGGAGGAGGAGTAGTAGTAGCTGTAGAAGTAGTAGAAATAGGAGTAGTCTGAGAAGTAGTAGTAGTAGCAGCAGCAGTAGTAGTAGTAGCTATAGCAGTTGTATTCGTCATAATATTAGTGGCAGTATTATTACTAGCATTAGTAGTAGTAGTAGTTATTGTTGTTATTGTAATAAGAGAAGTACAAGTTCAACGAATAGTAATTATTGTAGAAGAAGTAGTTTTAGCAGTAGCTGTAGTAGTAGTCATACTAGTAGTAGTAGTAGTAATAGTAGTAGTAGTAGTAGTCCCCAATGGCAGTAGTGGTAGTTGCAAAAGTAGTATTAATAATAGTAGTAGTAGTAGTAGTAGTAATAGTAGTAGTAGTAGTAGTAATAGTAGTAGTAGTAGTAGTAGTAGTAGTTGTAGTAGTTGTAGTAGTAGTAGTAGCAGTAATCGAAGTCATAGATGTAGTAGTAGTAGTCTAGTAGCCATAGCAGTAGCAGTAATAGTAATGACAATAGTAGTAGTAGTAGTAGTAGTAGTAGTAGTAGTAGTAGTAGTAGTAGTAGTAGTAGTAGTAGTAGTAATATAGTCATAGTAGTCATAGCAGTCGTAGATGCAGCAGAAGTAGTAGTAATAGTAGTTGTAGTAGTAGTAGTAGTTATTGTTGTTGTTGTAGTAGCAATAGCAGTAATAGCAATAGAAGTAGACGCTGTAGAATTAGTAGTAGTAGTAGTAGTAGTAGTAGCAATTGTCGTACGAGTATCAATAGTAGCAACATTGGTTGTGGTTGACGTAGTAGTAGGAGGAGTAGTAGTAGTAGGAAAAGGAGAACTAGTAGTATAAGCTATAGCAATAGTAGTAGTAGTAGTTGACGTAGTAATAGTAGCAGTTGCAATGGCTAAAACGGCAGTATTTGTTGCAGTTGTACCAAAAATAGTAGTTGTAATTGTAGTCGTAACAGTGGTAGAACAAATAATACTCCTAGTACAGGTAGTAGTAGTAGATGTAGTAGTAGGAGTACTAAAAGCAGAAGTAGTAGTAGTAGTAGTTGTTGTTGTAATAGTAGTAGCAAAAGTAGTAGCCGTAGTTGTTGTAGTTGTAGTAGGAGTAATAGCTGTAGAAGTTGTAGTTGTCGTAGCATTTGTAGTAGTGGTTGTAGCAGCAGTAACAATAGGATCTGCAGTAGTCGTAGCAGTAGTTGTAGTAGTAGCAGTAGTAGTCATAGGAGGAGTAGTAGTAGTAGTAGTCATAGTAGTAGTAGTAGTCGTAGTAGTAGGGGAAGTAATAGTAGTTGTAGTAGTAGCAGTAGTAGTAGTGGTAGTTGGACTCGTAGCAGTAGCAGCATCAGCAGTAGTAGAAGTCCAAAAAGAACTAGAAGATACAGTAGTAGTTGTAGTAGTAGTAGTGGCAATAATAGTAGTAGTATTTGTAATACTAGTAGTAGCAGTAGTAGTTGTAGCGATAGTAGTATTAGATGGAGCAACAGTAGCAGTACTAGTTGTAGTAGTAGCAGTCATAGTAGTAGTTGGCAAAGTTGCAGTAGTAGGAATAGTTGATGCAGCATCATTAGTAGTTATTAGTAGTTGTAGGAGTAGCAGTAGTAGTAGTAGGAGCAGCTATAGCACTAGTAGTAGTAGTAGGAGCAGCTGTAGTAGTAGTAGTTGTAGTAGTAGTAGTAGTAGTAGTAGTAGTAAATAGTTGCAGTAGCAGTAGTAGTAGCAGTAGTAATAGAGGCATGAAAAGTAATAGTGGTAGTGGTAGTGGTAGTGGTAGTAGTAGTTGAAGTGGGAGTAGTACTAATAATAGTGGTAGGAGCAAAAGCAGTTGGGGTAGTAGTAATAGCAGTAGTAGTAGTAGCGATAGTATGAGTTGCAATAATGGTTGTAGTATTAGTAGCAATAGTAGTAGTTGGAGTAGGGGTAGTAGCAAAAGTAGTAGTCGTACGAGAAGAAGTAGTCGCATCAGTAGCAGCAGCAGTAGTAGCTATAGTAGTGGTAGTAGTTGGAGTATTAGTGGCAATAGTAGTACTAGCACCAGTAGTATTTGAAGCTGTAGTAGTTGTAGACGTAGTAGTAGAAGTAGTAGTAGAAGTTGCAGTTATAGCTATTGTAGTAGCAGAAGTAGTAGTAGTAGTAGTGGAAATACTAGTAGTAGTAGTAGTTGTTGTTATTGTTATAGTAGTAGTAGTAGTAGTAATCGTAGTAGTAGTAGTAGTAGTAGTAGTAGAT
>RXID01016856.1:10399-27370 GCA_005019695.1 Trichopus zeylanicus subsp. travancoricus
CAGCAGCAGCAGCAGCAGTAGTAGTAGTAGTAGTAGTAGTAGTAGAAACAGCCGTAGTAGTTGTAGAAGTAGTAATTGTAATGGTAGTAGTTGCAATAGTGGTGGCTGTAGTACTAATAGCAACAAAAGTACCCGCAGCAGTACTAGAAGTAGTAACATTGTTAGTAGTAGTAGTAGTAGTAGTAGTAGTAGTAGTGTAGAAACAGCCGTAGTAGTTGTAGAAGTAGTAATTGTAATGGTAGTACTTGCAATAGTGGTGGCTGTAGTACAAATAGCAACAAAAGTACCCGCAGCAGTAGTAGAAGTAGTAACATTATTAGTAGGAGTACCAGTAGTAGCAGCTGTGGTTGTAGTAGTTTTAGAAGTAGGAGTATTAGTCGCAGTAGCAGGTGCTATAGTAGTAGTATAAGCAGTAGTGGTAGTAATAGTAGTAGTAGTATTAGTTGCAGTAGTAGTAGAAGTAGCAGTAGTTGTGGTAGTTGTAGTAGTAGGGGGAGTAGTAGTAGTAGTAGAAATAGTAGTCGTAGTAGTAGTAGCAATAGTAGTCATTGTAGTAGTAGTAGTAGTAATAGTAACAATAGTAGTAGTAGTAGTAGTTGTTGTATTTATAGTATTACTAATAGTAGCAGGAGTAGTAGCAGTAGTAGTTGTTGTTGTAGCAATAGTCGTAGTAGCAGAAGTAGTAGTAGTGGTAGCAGTCGTAGTAGTAGTAGAACTGTAGCAGCAATAGTAGTAGCATCAGAAATAGTAGGAAAAGTACTAATAGCAACAAGAGTAGGGGCCGTATTAGTAGTGGTTGTCCAAGTAGTAACAAGAGTTATAGTAGTTGTAGTAGAAGCAATAGAAGCCATTGTAGCACTAGTAGAAGTAGAAGTGGTAGTAATAATAGGAGAAGTCGTAGCAGTAGTAGGAGTAGCAATAGCAGCAGGAGAAGTATAACTAGTTGTAGTTGCTGCTGTAGTAGGAGTATCATTAGTAGCAGTGGTGTTCATAGTAGTTGTTGTAGTTGGAGTAGTTGTTGTAGTAGTAGCAGCGGTTGTAGCAGTAATAGTAGCAGTAGTTGTTGTTGTAGTAGTAGTATTAGTAGTAGTAGTAGTAGCAGCATCCTAGTTGGAGTCATAGCTGTAGTAGAAGGAGAAGCAGCAGTAATAGTAGGAGTAACAGTTCAGTTGCAGCTACAATAGTAATAGAGGTAGTAGTAGCAGTAGTAGTAGGAGTACCATTAGTAAAAGTAATAGTAGTTGTAGCAGTAGTGGCCGGAGTAGTAGTTGTAAAAGTAGGCGTAGGAGTATAGCAAATAGTAGCAGCAGCAGCAGTAGTAGTAGTAGTAGCAGTAAAAGTTGCAATAGTTATAGCAGCCATAGTAGTAGCAACAGCAGCAGGAGTTGTTGTAGTAGTAGTAGTTGTTGTTGTATTAGGAGCAGTAGTATTAGTATTTGCAGTTGTAGCAGTAATAGTAGTAGCCATAGCAATTGTAGCAGTGGTAGTAGCAGTAGTAGGAGCTATTGTAATGGTAGTAGTAGTCGTAAGAGTAGGAGAAGTAATAGTAGCAATAGGAGCTGCAGCAACAGCAACAAAAGTAGTTGCAGTAGTACTAGAAGTAAAGGTAGTAGTAGCAGAAATAGTAGTAGTAGTAGTAGGATTAATAATAATAATAGTAATAGCTGTAGGAGTAGTAGTAGCAGGAGTAGTAGTAGTAATAGCTGTAGCGGAAGTAGCAGAAGAGACAATAGTAGCAATAATAGCAGTCGTAGTCCTAGTAGTAGTTGTTGTAGCAGCAAAAGTAGTACTAGTAGTATTATTAGTACAGTAAGTAGTAGTAGTAGTAGCAACAACACTAGTAGCAGTGGCAGTAGTAGTAGTTGTAGTAGTACTCGGAGATGTAGTACCAGTAGTAGTAGTAGTAGGAGGAGTAGTAGTAGTAGTAAAAGCAGCAGTAGTAGTAGGACCAGTTGTAGTTCTAGCAATCACAGCGGCAGTAGTAGTGCTAGTAGTGTAGTAGTCGAAGTAGTAGCAGAAGTAATAGTAGCAGTAGCAGTACTAGTAGTGGTAGTGCTAGTTGTATTACTTATAGTAGTAGCAGTAGTCGAAGTACTAGTAGTAGCAGCTGTAGCAGAAGTAGTAGAAGCCGTAGAAATAGTTCTAGTATTAGTAGTAGTATCAGTAGTAGTAGCTGTAGTAACAGTAGTTGTAGAAGTATTTGTAGTAGTAGAATTGAAGTAGGACTAGTAGTAGATGTAGCAGTAGAAGTAGCAATAGTAGTAGTGGCAGTAGTTGTAGTAGTAGCAGTAATAGAAGCAGAGCAGTTAGTATTAGAAGTAGTAGTAGCAATAGAAGTAGTAGAAGCAGCATTATTAGTAGTAGTAGCACCTACTGTAGTAGTTTTTCTAGCAGTAGTAGTAGTAGTAGTAGAAGTGGTGGTGGCGGTGGTAGTAGTAGTAGTAGTAGTATTAATAATAGTAGTAGTAGCAGTAGTAGTAACTATAGTAGTAGTAGTAGTAGTAGCTGTCATAGTAGTGGTAGTAGTATTCGTTGTAGTAGTAGTACCATTAGATAATGTAGTTGCAGAAGTAGTAGTTGTAGCAGCAGTTGTAGTAGTAGTTCTAGCTATTGTAGTAGTAGTAGAAGTCGCAGTAGTAGTAGTAGTAGTAGGAATGGTAGCGATAGCAGCAGTAGTAGCAGCAACAGTAGTAGCAGTAGTAATAGTAGTAGAAGATGTTGTAGCTGAAGTTATAACAGTTGTAGTAGTAGTATTAATAGCTGAAGCTATAGTAGTAGTTGTACTAGTTGTTGTATTAGGAGTAGTAGCACCAGTAGTAGTAGCAGTAGTAATCGTAGTAGAAGATGTTGTAGCTGATGTTGTAACAGTTGTAGTAGTAGTGTTAGTAGTAGAAACAATAGTAGCTATTGTAGTAGCTGTTGTAGTAGTGGCAGTATTAGGAGCAGTAGCACTAGTAATAGTAGTAGTAGCATCAATTTTAGTAGTTGTAGTAGTAGTAGTGATAGTAGTAGTACTAGCAGAATTAGTAGTAGTAGTGGTTGCAGTAGTTGATGTGGAATTGGCATTAGCAGTACCAACAGAAGCAGTTGCAGTATTAACAGTTTCAATAGCAGTAGAAGTAATAGCATTGTAATTAGTAGAAGTAGTAGCCGTAGTAGTTGCAGTAGCATTACTAGCAGAAGTAGCAGCAGCAGCAGTAGTAGTTATTGTGGTAGTAGAAGCAGTAGCAATCTAGTAGCAGTTGTAGTTGTAGCAGTAGTGGTTGTAATAGGAGAATTAGAGCAGTAGCAGTACTAGTAGTAGTTGTTGTTGCTGTAGTAGTAGTAGTAGTTGCTATTGTTGTAGGAGAAGCTATAGTAGTAGCAACTGTAGTAGTTCTAATAGTAGCCACAGTAGCAATTGTAGTAGTAGTAGTAGTACTATCAGTAGCAGCAGAAGTAGTTGCATCAGCAGCATAAGGAATAGTAGCATTAGTAGTAGCAGATGTACTAGTAGCATTACTAGCAGTAGAAGTAGCAGTAGATGCAGCAATTGTAGTAGTAGTAGTAGTAGTAGTAGTAGTAGTAGTAATAGTAGTAGTAGTAGTGTCATAGCCGAAGTAGTAGTAGTAGTAGTAGCAACAGTAGCATTAGTCGTTGTAGCAGTAATAATAGTAGCAGTAATAACTGTATGAATAGTGGCACTAGTAGTTGTAGAAATAGTAGTAGTCGAAGAAGTAGTAGTAGCAGTAGTAGTAATAGTGCTCATAGTAGTAGTGGTATTAATAGTAAATGTAATTGCAATAGAAGTAGTGGTAGTAGCAGTAGTAGTTGTAGTAGTTGTAATAGTAGTAGTAGCAATAGTGGTAGTAGAAGTGGTAGAGTAGTAGTTGTAGTAATAGTAGTAGTATTAGTTGTAGTAGTATTAGTTGTAGCGGTATTAGTTGTAGTAGTAGTATTAGTAGCAAAAGTAGGAGTAAGTGTAGCATAAGTAGCAGTAGCAATAGCATTAGTAGCAATAGTAGTTTTGGTAGTAGTAGTAGTAGTAGGAGTAGTAGTAGGATAAGTGCCGGTAGTAGCAGCAGTGGCAAAAGTAGCAGTAGCAGCAGTAGTAGTAGTAGTAGCAGAACAAGTAATAGTAGTAGCAAAAGTTGTAGTAGTAGTAGTAAAAGTAGAAGAAGTAGCAAGAGTAGCAGAAGGCGTAGTAGTAGTTGTTGTTGTAGCAACAGTTGCAGTAGTAGCAGTAGTAGTAGAAGTAGTAGTAGTAGCATTAGTAATTTAGTGGCAGTCACTATAGTGGTAGCATTAGTAGCAGAGGTAGTAGCAGTAATAGTAGTACTTGTTGTTGTTGTGGTAGCAACAGTAGTAGTAGTAGCAGTAGTTATAGAAGTACTAGTAGGAGTCGTAATTATAGTGTGAGTCAAAGAAATGGTAGCAGTAGTGGCAAAAGTAACCACAGTAGTAGCATTACTAGTAGTAGCAGCATTAGTAGTAGTAGTAGTCGTGGCAGTAATAGCAGAAGCAGGAGCAGTAGTAGAAGGTGTAATAGAATTAAAAGAAGTGGTAGTAGTAGTGGTGGTAGTAGTAGTAGTAGTAGTAATAGTAGTAGCAGTAGTAGGGTAGTTGTAGTGGTGGTAATAGTAGCAGCAATAGTAGCGGTAGTTGTAGCAGTGGTAATAGTAGTAGGGGAGGTAGCAGTATTAGTAGCAGTTGCTGTAGTCATATTAGTAGCAGCAGTGGTTGTAGTAGTAATAGCAGTGGTAGTAGCAACTATCTTAGTAGTAGCAGTGGTAGTAGCAACTATCGTATTATTAGCAGTAGTAGTTATAATAGTAGTAGTAGTAGTATCATTAATAGTAGTAGTTGGTGGGGTTGAAGTAGCACTAGCAGTAGCAGTAGTTATAGTAGTAGTAGTAGTAGTAGCAGCATTAATAGTAGTAGTTGGAGGGGTTGTAGTGGTAGTGGTAGTAGTAATAGTAGTAGTATTAGTAGTAGTAGTACTAGTAGTAGTTGTTGTAGTAGTAGCAGTTGCAGTTGTAGTAGCAATAGGAATAGTAGTAGTAGTAGGAGTAGTAGTGGAAATTGTAGTAGCAGTACTAGCAGTAGTGGCAATAGTAGTAGTAATAGTTGTAGTAGTAGCAGTAGTAGCCACAACATTAGTAGTAGTAGTATTAGTAGTAGTAATAGTAGTTGCAGTAGTACTTCTAGCAGTAGTTCTAGTGATAGTATTAGTAGTAGTAGCAAGAGTAGTAGTTGTACAAGTAGTAGTAAGTATAATAGTCGTAGTAGTTGTAGTTGTAGTAGCAGTAGGAGTAGTAGTAGGAGCTATTGCAGAAGAAGTAGGCGCTATAGCAGTTATTCTAGTAGTAGCTGTAACATTAGTAGTAGGAGCAGCAGTAGTAGTATTAGTAGTAGTAGCAGCAGTAGTAGTAGCATTTGTAGAAGGAGCATTAGTAGTAGTTGTTGTTGTTGTTGTAATCGTAGTAGTAGTACCATTAGTTGTAGTAGTAGTAGTAGTTGCAGTAGTCGTAGTAGTTGGACAAGTCACAGTACTAGTAGTAGTCGTAGCAGCAGCCGCAGTTGTAGTATTATTGTTAGTAGTTGTAGTATTAGTAGTAAATGTAGTAGTAGCAGAATAGTAGTAGTAGTAGTAGTAGTAGTAGTAGTTGTTGTTGTTGTTGTTGTTGTTGTTGTTGTTGTAATTGTAGTAGCAGTAGTAGTAGCAGGAGTAGTACTAGTATTAGCAGCAGTTGCAGTTGTTGCAGTAGTAACAGTAGTAGTAGTCCCAACGATAATAGCAAAAGTAGCAGTAGTAGCAGTAGTAGTCATTGTTGTTGTAGTAGTAGTAGTGGTAGTAGAAAAAGTAGTACTATTATTTGTTGTTGTAGTAGTAGTAGTAGAAACAATAGTAGTAGTAGTAGTAGCAGCAGTAGTTGTTGTTGTAGTAGTAGCCATAGTAGCAGTAGAAGCAGTAGTAGCAGGAGTTGTAGTAATAGTGATAGAGGTAAAAGTAGTATTAGTCGCAGTAGTAGCAGAAGTGGAACTATTTTTAATGATAGTAGTAGTAGCAGTAGTAGAATAAGCAGTAGTCGTAGTAGTAATAGTGGCAGCAGCAGTAGCAGTAGTCGTTGTAGCAACAGTAGTTGTAGTAGTAATAATATTAGTAGTAGGAGAAGTAGTAGTAGGAGGTGAAGACATAGTAGTAGTTGTAATAATAGTAGTAGTAGTAATAGTAGAATCAATTGTAGTAGTAGAAGTGGTAGTAGTAGCAATTATACTATTAGTAGAAGTAGTAGTAGTAGTAGTAGTACTAGTTGTTGTTGTTGTAGTAGTAGTAGTTGTAGTAGCAGCAGCAGTAGTAGCAGTAGCAGTAGTAGTAGAAGTTGTAACAGCAACAGTACTAGTAGTAGCAGCAGCAACAACAACAATACTAGTAGTAGTAGTACTAGTAGTAGTAGTAATAGGACTAGTAGTAGCAGTAGTAGGGATAGTATTTGCTATTGGTGTACTAGTAGTAGTAGTAGTAGTAGTAGTAGAAGAAGAAGTAGTAGTAACAGTTATTGTAGTAGTAGTAGCAGTAGCAGTAGTCATAATATTAGAATTAAGAGTACTAGAAGTGGTAGTAATTGAATTAGCTGTAGAATTAGTAGTAGTAGTAGTTGTTGTTGTTGTTGTAGTTGGAGTAGGAGTTGTAGTAGGACTTGGAGTTGGAGTGGTAGTAGGAGTAGTAGTAGGAGTAGCTGTAGGAGTTGGAGTAGGAGTTGTAGTAGCAGTCGTAGTCGTAGCAGTAGAAATAGTAACAATAGTAGTAGTAGTAGCAGTAGCAAAAATTGTACTAGTAGTAGTAGAAGAAGTAGTGGTAGAGGTCATTATAGTAGTAGAAGTAGTAGTAGCATAAGTAGTTGTACCAGTAGCAGTAGTAGTAGTAGAAGTCGTAGAAGTAGTAGTAGTAGTAGTAGTAGCAGCAGTAGTTGTAGTAGTAGTAGAAGTAGTTGTAGGAATATTCGTTGTAGTAGTATTAGTTGTACTTGTAGGAATAGTAGTAGCAGTAGTAGTAGAAGCAGTTGTAATAGCAAATATAGTAGTAGCATCAATAGTATTCACAGTACTTGTAGTAGTAGCAATAGTAGTCTCAGTAGCAGGTGCAATATAAGCAGTAGTACTAGTACAAGTAGTAGTAGTAGTAGTGGTAGTAGTTGTAGTTGAAGTATTGGTACTAGTAGTAAGAGGAGGAGGAGTAGTAGTAGTGATGATGTAGTGCAGCAGATACAGCAGCAGTTGTAGCAGTAGTAGCTGTAGTAGTAGAGTAGTAGCAGTAGTAGTAGTAGCAGTGCTAGTAGTAGTAGTTGCAGCAGCAGCAATAGCAGTAGTCGCAGTAGTAGTAGTAAGAGTAATGGAAGTAGCAGTAGTAGTGGAAGTAGTAGCAGTAGTAGTAGCAGTAGTAGCAGTAGTAGTAGCAATAATAGTAACAGTTGTGGTAGTAATAGCAGCAATAGTAGTAGTAGCAGTAGTAGCCGTAGTAAAAGCAGTAGCAGCAGTAGTAGTAATAACAGCAGCAGAAGTAGTAGTTTGAGTGGTAGGAGTCGTAGTTGCTGTAGTAGTAGGAGCAGCTGGAGCAATAGTAATTATCGTTGTAGTCGTAGTAGGAGAAGTAGCATTAGTAGTTTTAGTACCGATAGTAGCAATAGCGGTAGTAGAAGTAGCTATACCAAAGGTAGCAATAGTAGTAGAGGTAATAGTAGGAGTAGTAGTAGTAGTAGTAGCAGCAGAAGTAAGAGCAGCAGCAGCAGTTGTAGTAGTAGCTGTCATGGTAGTGGTAGTAGTTGTAATAGTAGTAGTAGTAGTAACAGCAGTAGTAGTACGGGTTAGAATAGGTGTGGTAGCAGTAGTAGTTGTAGAAGTAGTAGTGGCAGTAGTAATAGTAGCTGGACTTGTAGTAGTAGCAATAGTGGTAGTAGTCGTAGTCGGAATAGGCGTCGTTGGATTAGTAGTAGCAAAAGGAGTTGGAGTCGGAACAACAACAGCAGTAGTAGTTATAGGAGGAGGAGTATTAGTTGCAGTAGTGGTACAGTATTAGTAGGAATAGTAGTAGTTGTTGTTGTAGTAGTAGCTGTCACAGTAGCAAAGATAGTAGTAGTAGAAGTAGTAGCGGTAGCTATAGTAGAAATAGTAGTAGTAGAAGTAGTAGTAGCAGTATTAGTAGTAGTAGTAGTGGTTGTAATAGGAGTGGTTGTAGTAGTAGCTGTTGCAATAGCAGAAGTAGGATAGTAGTGGCAGTTGTTGTTGTAGTAGTAGTTGTTTTTGTAGTAGTAGCAGTTGTAGTAGTTGTAGTAGTTGTAGTAGCAGTAGTAGTAGGAGTCGTAGTAGGAGTCGTAGTAGGAGTAGTACATGTAGAAAAGTAGTAGTAACCATAGTGGGAGTAGGAGTAGGAATAGTAGTTATTGTAGTAGTAGTTGTTGTTGTTGTTGCTGTTGTGGTAGTAGTAGCCGGAGTAGTTGCCGTAGCAGAAGCAGCAGCAGTAGTAATAGTAGTAGTAGTAGAAGTAGCAGTAGTAGAAGTAGTGATAGTTGTAGCTGTTGTAGTGGGTGTAGTAGTTATAGTAGTAGTAGTAGTAGTTGGAGTTGAAGTAGTTATTATAATAGCATTAGTAGTAGTAGTAGTAGTAGGAGTAGTAGTAGCAGCAGCAGTAGTAGTAGAAGTGGTAGGGGAAGTAGTAGTAGTAGCAATAGAGGTAGTGGAAGTAATAATAGTAGTAGTAGGAGGGAAAATAGTAGAGGTAGCAGTGGGTGTGGTAATAAGTGAAGTAGTAGTAGTAGTAGTAGTAGTAGTAGTAGCAGCAGCAGCAGCAGCAATAGTGATAGCCACAGTTGTAGTAGTAGCTACAATAGTAGTGATAGGTGAGGTTATAGTAGTAGCAGTACCAGTAATAGTGTTAGTCGTAGCAATTGGAGGAGGAGTAGTAGCTGTAGAACCAGCAGCAGTAGTAGTTGTAGTAGTAGTCGTAGTAGTAGCAGAAGTACAAGTAGTGGTAGTAGTATTAGCAGTAGCAGTTGTTGCAGCATTAGTAGCAGTAGCAACCAGAGTATTCATAGGAGAAGTAGTAGTAGTTGTTGTTGTTGTAAAAGTAGTAGTAGTAGTATTACTAGTATTTTAGTAGTAGTAGTAGTATTAGTAGTATTTGTTGTAGCAGTAGTAGTAGTGCTTGTATAATACGAGTAGAAGCTGTAGAAATAGTAAGAGCAGTAGTAACAAAAGCTACAGTAGCTATAGTAGTAATTGTTCTTGTAACAGTTGTAGCAATAGTAGAAGTAGCAGAACTGGTAGTAGTAGTAGTAGTAGTAATAGTAGAAGTAGTTGTACTAGCAGTAGTAGCAGTTGTTGTAGTACGAGCGGTTGTAGCAGAAGTAGCAGTAGTAGTAGCAAAAGTAGAAATAGTAGTAGTAGTAGTAGTACTAGTAGTAGTAGTAGTAGTAGTACTCATAGTAGTAGTAGCACTAGCATTAGCAGTCATAGTAGTAGTAGTAGCGCTAGCAGTTTTAATAGTAGCAGTAGCAGTTATAGCTATAGTCCTAGTATCAGCAGCTGTAGTAGTTAGAGTAGCAGTAGTAGTAGTACCAGTTGTGGTAGCATTAGGACCAATAGTTACAGTGCTAGTAGTTGTAGTCAAAGTAGTAGTGGTAGCAGTTGCAATAGTAGTAGTTATTGTTGGAGTAGCAGAAGTAGTAGTAGTAGTAGTAGCAGTTGTAGGAGTAGTTGCAGTAGTAGCAGCAGCATTTGTAGTAGTAGGATTAGTAGTAGTAGAAGTACTAGGACTAGGAATTGAGTTAGTGGTAGTAGTAGTAGTAGTAGAGGTAGTAGTAATAGTAGTAGTAGTAGTAGTAGTAGTAATAGTAGCAGTTGAGTAGAAGTTGTAGTTGTAGGTGTAGCAGTAGTAGTAGGTGTAGTGGTTCTTGTAGCAGTAGCAGTTGTAGCAGTCATTGTAATAGTAGAAGTAGCAGTATGAGTAGTAGTACTCGTAGTAGTAGTACAAGTAGTAGTAGTTATTGTTGTTGTTGTTGTTGTAGTAGTAGTAGTAGTAGTAGTAGTAGTTGTAGTAGTAGTAGTAGAAGTTGTAGTCATAATAGTTGTGGTAATAGTAGCAGTAGTAGTTGTTGTTGTTGTAGTAGTTATTATTATTATTTTTGTCGTAGTAGTAGTAATAGAAGTTGTAGTAATAGTTGTAGTAGTAGTCGCAGCAGCAGTAGCAGTAACAGTAGTAGTAGCAGTAGCAGATGTCGCTACAACAGCAACAACAGTTGCAGCAATAGTCATAGGAGTAGCAGTTGCAATTGTAGTAGTAGTAGTAGAAGCTATAGTAGCAGCAGTAGTAGTAGTACTAGAAGTAGTAGTTGTAGTAGTTTTAGTAGTAGTATCTATGGTAGTAGTAGTAGTATTAGTAGTAGTAGTAGTATTATTAGTAGTAGTTGTAGCAGTAATAGTAGTAGTTGTGGAAGGAGTGCTTGTAGTAGCAGCTGCACTAGTAGAGTAGTAGTAGTTGTCATAGTTATAGTAGTAGGAGGACTAGGAGTAGTAGTACTAGGAGTAGGAGTAGGAGTAGCAATTGTAATAGTAGAAGAAGTAGCAGTAGTAGTTGTGATAGCAGTAGTAGTACTAGTTTTATTTGTTGTTGCAGTAGCAACAATAGTAGTAGTACTTATAGTTGTAGTATTAGTTGTTGTGGTAGCAGTGATAGTAGTAGTAGAAGTAGTAGTAGGAGGAGTAGTGGTAATAGTAGTAGTAGTAGTATTAGTAATAATAGTAGTAGTAGTAGTAATAGTTGTAGCATCAGTAGTAGTAGTTGTACTATTGTTACTTATAGTAGTGGTAGTAAGAGTTGGAGTAAGAGTAAGAGTAGAAGTAATAGTAGTTGTAGTAGTAGCAGTAGTAGCAGTGTTAGCAGTAGCAGAAGTAGGAGTAGTAGCAGTAGCAGTAGTTGGAGTAGGAGTAGTAGTAGGAGTAGCAGGAGTAGGAGTAGGAGTAGTAGTCATAGTAGAAGTTGTAGTAGTAGTGGTTGCAGCAATAGTAGAAGAATTAGTAGTAATAGTAGTAGCAGTAGTAGTTGGAGTAGTAGACATAGTGGTAGTTGTAGTTGCAATAGTGGGAGTAGGAGTAGTTGTAGCAGTAGTTGGAGTAAGAATAGTTGTAGTAGTAGCAAGAGTAGGAGTTGTAATAGTAGTTATTGTAGTAATAGTAGTAGTAGTTGTAGTAGTAGTAGTATTACAAATAGTATGTGTAGGAGTAGTAGTAGAAGGAGTAGTAGTAGTTGGAGTAGTGGTAGGAATAGTTGTAGTAGTAGGAGTAGTTGTTGCAATAGGAGTTGGAGTAGTAGCAGTAGTAGGAGGAGGAGGAGGAGGAGTAGTAGTAGTAGTAGTAGTAGTAGTAGTAGTAGTAGTAGTAGTAGTAGCAGCAGCAATAGTAGTCGTAGCAATAGTAGTAGCAACAGCAGTAGAAGCAGCACCAGCTATAGGAATAGTTGTAGTAATAGTATTAGTAGTAGTAGCAAAAGTAGTAGTTGTTGTAGTAGTAGGGTTAGCAATAGGAGCAGTAGTAGTAGTAGTAAGGCTCAATATAGGATTAGTAATAGGGGTAGTAGTAGATGGAGTAGTGGTACTCGTAGTAGTAGTCGAAGTAGGAGTAGCAGTTGGAGTTGGAGTAGGAGTCATAGCAGTACTTGGAGTAGTATTAGTATTAGTAGTTGTAGTAGTGTAGTAGTAGTAATAGTAGTAGTAGCAGTAGTAGTGGTAGCAATAGTAGTAGTAGGAGCAGCAAAAGTAGTAGTCTTGTTGTTGTTGTTGTAGTAGTAGCAGTCGTTGTAATAGTAGTAGTAGTGGTAGTATCAGCAGCAGTAGTAGTAGTAGTAATAGCAGTAGTGGTAGTAGTAGTAGTATGAGTAGTTGTTAGAGTAGTTGCGGTAGTAGGTGTAGTAGTTGTAGTAGTAGGTGTAGCAGTAGTAGTCGTAATGGTAGCAGTTGTAGTTGTAGTAGTAGTAGTAATAGTAGTAGTTGTAGAAATAATAGCAGTATTAGTAGTAGTAGGAGCAGCAGCAGTAGCAATAGCGGTAGTAGTAGTCACATTAGAAGTAATAGTATGAGCGGTAGTAGAAATTGTAGTAGTCATAGTAGTAGTAATAGTAGTTGTAATAGTAGTGGTAGTTAATGGAGGATTAGTAGTAGTAGTACCACTAGAAGTAGTAGTAGTAGTAGTGGTAGGAGTTGGAGTAAAAGTAGTAGTAGATGTAGTAGTTGTTGTTGTTGTAGCAGTAAAAGTAGTAGTAGTAGTTGTAGTACTAGTAAGAGTAGTAGTAGGATTTGGAGCAGTGGTAGAAGTAGTGGTAGTAGTAGTAGCAGCAGCAAGAGTGGCAGAAGTAGCAGCAGTAGTAGTAGCTGTAGTAGTAGTATGACTAGTAGTTGTAGTAGTAGTTGTTGTTATTGTTGTTGTTGTAGTAGTAATATTAGTCACAGTAGTAGTAGTAGTAGCAGTAGCCGTTGTAGTTGCAGTAGTGGTAGAAGTAGTAGTAGGAGGAGCAGTAGTTGTAGTAGGAGTTAAGAGTAGTAGTAGCATCAGTAGTAGTAGTAGTAGAGTAGTAGTAGTAGGAGTACAAGAAGTAGTAGTAGTAGTAATAGTAGTATTAGTAGTAGTAGTAATAGTAGTATTAGTAGTAGTAGTAGTAGTAATAATAGTAGTAGTAATAGTAGTGGTAGTCATAATAGTTGTTGGAGAAGCAGCAGCAGCAGCAGCAGCAGTAGTAGTAGTAGTAGTAGTAGGAGGAGGAGGAGGAGGAGGAGGAGGAGGAGGAGGAGGAGAGTTGAGAGTAGTAGTAGTAGTGTGAATAGTAGTAGTAGTTAGAATAGTAGTAGTAGCAATAGTAGCAGTTATAGTAGGAGTATTAGGATTGCTAGTTGTAGTAGTAATAGTAGTAGAGTTGGGAGTAGCTCTATCAGTAGGAGTAGTAGTAGTAGTATTATTATTATTAGTAGTAATAGTATTAGTAGTACTAGTAGCAAAAGTTGTAGTAGTGGTCGTAGTGGGAGTTGGAGTGGGAGTAGTAGCAGGAATAGTAGTTGTTGAAATAGTGGTAGTAGTAGTAGTGGTAAGAGTAGAATCAATAGTTGTAGTAATAGGAGTTGGAGGAGGTGTAATAGTAGTAGTAATAGGAGTTGGAGAGGGAATAGTTGTATTGGTAGTAGTTGTAGTAGTATCTATAGTAGTAGTAGTAGTCGAAGTAGTAGTAGTAGCAGCTATAATAGTTGTTGTTGTAGTAATAGTAGTCATAGTAATGGTAGTAGCAGTAGTAGTAGCGGAAGGAGTTGTAGTTGTAGAAGCAGAAGCATTAGTGGTAGTGATAGTACTAGCAGATGTAGTAGTTGTATTAGTAGTAATAGTTGTAGTAGAAGTATTAGCAGTAGCAGTAGGAGTAATAGTTGTAGTAGTAGTAGTTGTTGTAGCAGTAGTAATATTAGTAATAATAGTTGTTGTTATTATATAAACAATAGTAGTAGCAGTAGTAGTAATTTAGTATTAGTAGTTATTGTGGTAATAGTATGAGTTGGAGTAGAAGTAGTAGTAGCAATAGTAATAGTAGTAGTAGCAGTAGTTGCATGAGTAGTAGTTGTAAAAGTAGTCGAAGTCGGATTAGTAGGAGTAGTAGTAGTCGTAGTAGTAATAGTAGTAATGGTGGTAGTAGTAGTAGTAATAGTAATAGTAGTAGCAGTAGCTGTAGTAGTAGTCGTAGAAGTAGTTGTAATTGTGTTAGTATTAGTAGTAGAAGTAGAAGTAGAAGTAGTAGAGTAGTAGTAGTAGTAGTAGTAGTAGTAACAGTAGTAGAGTAGTGGTAGTAGTAGTAAGACTAGCAGGAGGAGGAGGAGTAGCAGTAGAAGTAGGTACGGAAGCAACAACAACAACAATCACAGTAGTAGAAGTTGTCGTAGCAACTGCAATAACAGCATGATTAGCAGTAGCTGTAGTAGGAGCAGGAGTAGTAGTAGTAGTAACAAGAGTATGATTAGGTGTAGAAATAGTACTACCGCTGTAGCTGGTACAACAACTACCACTGCTACTACTCCTGCTACTCAAACAACTGCTACAACATCTACTGCCACTACTACTGCTGCTGTAGCTGCTACTTCCACTACTACTACAATTGCTATTATTACGACTACAATTGCCACTACTTCCACTGCTATTGTCACTACTACTACTACTTCCATGGCTACTGCTACTATTGCTGCTTCTATTACTGCAACAATTGCTACTGCTACTACTGACACCGCTATTACTTCTACAACTAGTACTGTTACTATTACTGCCACTTCTACTACTACTATTACTACTACTATTGCTACTGCTACTACTACTACCACTAATTCTACTCTTACTGCAATTGCTAATACCAATGATACTACTACAAATACTACCACAACTACTGCAACTTCTCTAACAATAACAACAACTACTACTCCATCTCACCTAGCATTATTGTTGTTATTGCTACTACTGCTACAACAACCGCTACTGTTATTACTAATACTACTCCTCCTCCTCCTCCTACAACTGTTACAACTGCTACTATTATAGCCACTACTACTATTGCTACTAATGCTACTACCATTATGACTAGTACTACCGTTACTGCTACTGCTACTACTTCTGATACTACTACCATAGTTGATACTACTACTACAACTAGTACAAAAAATAATGCTATTACTATAACAGCTACTGCCGCCACTACTATTTCTCCTACTATTATTACTTCTCCTCCTCCTACTACTACTAATAATAACAATAATACTATCGCAACTAGTAGTACTACTACTACTAAGAACAATAATACTATTGCTACTACTACTACTATTACTACTAATACTGCTATTACTCCTACTACCATTGCTACTACTACTACTATTGCTACTACGACTACTCCTACTACAATTCCAAGTACTACTACTACTCCCAAAACTCCTATAACTACTACTGTTGTTGCTATTATTACAATTACTACTTCGGCTACTACAATCACCACTACTACTGCTACTGTTACTACTACTACTGCTACAACTACTGCTACTATGAATACTAGTGCTACTGCTCTAACTACTACTACTACTACACCTAATATTACTACACCTACTGCTACTACTACTACTCCTCCTCCTACTACTACTACTACTACTGCTGCTACTGTTAGTACAACTGGCATTGCTTATAATACTAATTCTACTACTACGACTATTACTACTTCTGCTACTACAACTGTTGACACCGCTACTGCTACGACTATTGATGCTACTACTATGACTACTATTGCAGCTACTACTATTACTATTTCTGCTACAACTTCTACAGCTACTATTACCACAACTACTGCTACTGTTACTACTACCATTACCTCTGCGGTTACGACTACTATTACTACTAACTACTAATTTTTGTTGGATTAATACAACTAGTACTACTACTAGTAGTAGTATTACTAGTACTAATACTACTATTAATGTTACTGCTATAGCTATTGCTCCTGCAGCAACTACTGCTACTATATCTTCTACTACTACTATTGCTGCAACTGCAGCTACTCCTACAACTTCTACTGCTACTACTTTTACACTACTGCAAGTACTCCCGTTGCTACTTCTACTACTATAGTTGCTGCTAGTACTACTATTGCTGTTGCTGCTATTTCTAGCGGTACTCCTATTACTACAACTACTGCTACTACTAACACTATTTCGACTACCGATACTACTACTCCTACCAGTACAACCACTACAACTACGACGACAACAACAACAACTACTACTACTACTACTACTACTACCACCACTACTACTGCTACAAGAAAAACTACTACTTCCACTACTACTACTACAACTACCACTACAACTACTACTACTCTTACGGATACTTCTACTATAACTATTACTAATACTACTCCTCCTAATACTATTGCTATTACTATAACAATTACTACTACTAAGACAAGCACTGCTAGTACAACTTCTACCACTACTCCATCTAGTACTACCACTGCTACTACTACTACTACGCCAACTTCAACTATTATTAGTACAGAAACTACTACTACTACTAGAACAACAACTACTACTACTTATGCGAGTAATGCCACTACTACTTCAACTACAACTAGCGCTATTATTACTACTAGCGCTACTATTACTACGACTATTACTACTAGCACTAGTATTGCTACTACTACCACCAATGCTACTACTATTAGTACCGCTACTACTCCTACTGCTAGCTACTACTACAACAACAACAATAACAACTACTGCTACTCCTCCTAACACTACAACAACAACTAATACTACTACTATTATTGCTACTACAACTACTACTCCTAATACTACAGCTATTACTATTGCTACTACTATTACTACTAAAACAACAACTACTACTACTATTACTGCTACCATTACTACTACTGCTGATGCTGCTGCTCCTACTACTACTATGACTACTACAACTACTACTAGCATTGCGACTACTACTACTCCTACTTCTACTATTTCTACGACTACTTCGACTGCTAACCACTACAACTGCTACTACTACTCCTCCTCCTCCTCCTCCTACTACTACTACCACTGCTGCAGCTACTTGTACTACTACTACTAATACTACTACTTAACAAAAAAGTACTACTACCGCTACTGCTTCTACTTCTACGATGGCTACTACTACAACTACTCCAACTACTTTTGCTATTACTACTACTACTACTGCGACTCTTGCTCTTACTACACCTACTAATCCTTCTACGACTACTACTGCTAGTACTTCTACTACTACTACTACCATTACTGCTACTAATATTACTGTTACTACTTCTACTATTGTTAGTACCACTACTCCTACTATTACAACTCCTACTACTACTTCTACTACTTATTTTACCACTACTAATACTACTACCACTACTACTATAACTAC
>RXID01016857.1:0-40948 GCA_005019695.1 Trichopus zeylanicus subsp. travancoricus
AGTGGTAGTAACAGTAGTAGTAGCAGAAGTTGCAGTAGTAGGAGCAGAAGTAGTAGCAGAAGTAGTTGTAGTAAAATTAGCAGTAGTAGTAGTAGCAACAGTATTAATGTTAGCTATTGTAGTAGTAGCCGTAGTAGTAGTAGTTGTTGTTGTAGTAGTAGTAGTAGTAGTAATAGTAGTAGTAGCAGTAGTTGTTGTAGCAGTATTGGTTGCAATTGCCATAATAGCAGCAGTTATAGTTGTAGTAGTTGTAGTAGTTTGAGTAGTAGTTGTAGAAGCAAGAGTAGCAATGGTATTAGCTTTAGCAGTAGTACTAGTAATAGCAGCAGGAGTAGTAGTAGTTGTTGTTGTAGTAGTAATAGTAGTTGTTCTAGTAGCAGTAACAGTAGTTATAGCAGTTGTAGTAGTAGTGGTAGTCAGAGCAAGAAGATTTGTACTCGTAGTAGTAGTTGCAGTAGTAGTACCAGTAGTGGTAGTGGTAGAAGTAGTACTAGTAGTAGTAGTAGTAGTAGCAACAGCAACTGTATTAGTAGTAGTTGTAGTAGTAGTTGTAGAACTAGCAGTAGCAGTAGTAGTAGCAATAGTAGGAGAAGTACTAGTTGGAGGAGTAGCAGTGGTAGCTGGAATTGCGATTGTAGCAGTTGTAGCAACAGTAGTAGTCATAGTAGTAGTAGCAGTGGTAGCAGCTATAGCAGTAGTAGCAAGAGTAGTAGTAGTAGCAATAGTAGCAGTCGCAATAGTAGCACTTGTAGTGAGAGTAGTTGTAGCGGCTGTAGTAGGGATAGAAGTAGTAGTAGGAGGATAAGTAGTAGTAGTAGTATTAGTAGTATGTGAAGTAGTAGTAGTAGTTGTAGAAGTTGTAGTTCCAGCAGTAGCAGCGGCAACAACATTGGTAGTAGTAGTTGCAGTAGTATTAGCAGCGGCAGGAGTAGTAGTAGCAGTAATAATAGTAGTATGAATTATGGTAGTTGTTGTTGTACTGGTAGTAGTAGTAGCAGTAGCCATTGTAGCGACAGTAGCAGTAGATGTTGTAGCAGTGGTAGTTATAGTAGCTATTCTAGTATTATCAACAACAACAACAATAGTTGCATCAATAGGAGTCGTAGTATTAGCAACAGCAGCAACAATAGTACCAATAACTGAAGTGGTAGTTGTGCTAGTTCTTGTAGCTGCAGTAGTACGAACAGAAGTAGTAGTTGTAATAGTAGTAGTAGTAGTAGTAATAGCAATAGTAGTAGTAGCAGTAGTAGTACTAGTACTAGTAGTAGAAGTAGTAGCAATAAAAATAGTAGCTGTAGCGGTAGCAGCGGCAACAGCCTTGGTAGTAGTGGTAGTAGTAGTCATTATTGTAGTAGAAGTAGTAATAGTTGTATGAATTGTGGTAGTAGTATTAGTAGCAGTAGTTGTGCTAGTAGTTGTAGTTAATGTAGCCATTGTAGCGGCAATAGCAGTAGCTGTAGTAGCAGTGGTAGTAGTAGCAGTGCTCATTGTAGTAGTATAAGTAGTAGCAGTTGAAGTAGTAGTAGTAGTAGGAGTAGTTATAGTCGTAGTAGCAGTAGCAGAAGAAGTAGTAACAGAAGTAGAAGCAGTTGTAGCACTAATAGTAGTTGTAGTAGGAGTAGTAGTAGTAGTAGCAATAGTAGCACTTGTCGCAGTAGCAGAAGTTGTAGTAGTAGTAGCCGTAGCTGTAGCAATAGTAGTAGTAGTAGTAGAAGTAGTAGTAGTTGTAGTAGCTGTAGCCATACCGATAGTAGTAGTAGTAGTAGTAGTATTAGTAGTAGTTATAGTAAAAGTAATCGTAGAAATAACTACAGTTGTAGTAGTAGCAGTAGTAGTATTAGCGGCAACAACAGCAGTAGTAGTACCAATAGTATTATTAGCAATAGCAGCAATAGTAGCAGCAACAACATCATTAGTAGTAGTAGTAGTATTAATAGTAGGAGTAGTGGTTGTAGTAGAGTAGCAGTAGTACCACCAGAAGTAGTAGTAGTAGAAGTAGTGGTAATAGCAGCAACAATAGTATTAGTATTAGTAGTAGTAGTAGTAATAGCAGTAATAGTTGCAGCAACAGTAGTTGATGTAGTACATGCAATAGAAGGCACAATAGCAGCATTCGTGGTAGTAGTAGTAATAGTAGTAGGAGCAGTAGTAGTAGAAGTAGTAGTTGCAGTAGTAGTAGAAGCAGTATTAGTAGTAGCAGTAGTAGTAATAGTGATAGTAGTAGCATTGGTATTGGCAATAGTAGCAGTTGTAGTAGTGGTAATAGTAGTCATAGTAGTAGTACTAGTTGAAGTAATACTTGTAGTAGTAGTAGTAGTAGTCGTCGTAGGAGCAGTAGTGGTAGTAGAATTAGTAGTTGGAGCAGCAGTAATAGTAGTAGTAGTAGTAGTGGTGGTAGTAGTAGTGGTGGTAGTAGTAGTGGCATTAGCAGTACTAATAGTAGTAGTAGTACTACTACTAGTGCTAGTAGTAGTGGTGGTGGTGGTGGTACTAGTAGTAGTAGAAGAAGGTATTGGAGTGTTAGCAACAGTAGTTGTAGTCGGAGTAGTAGTAGTAGGAGGAGTTGTGGTGTAGTAATAGTACTACTAGCAGTAGTAGTTGTCGTAGTAATAGAAATTGTGGTAATACTAGTAGTTGTTGTTGTTGTTGTAGTCGTAGTCATAGAAGTTGTAGTGGTAGTAGTAGGAGTAGTAGTTGTAGCAGTAGTAGAAATAGTAGTAGTAGTCGTAGTAGTAAGAGTAAAAATTGTAGGAGGATTAGTTGTAGTAATAGTAGCCGTAGTTGCAATTGTAGTAGTATTAGTAGGAGTAGTAGTAGTATCAATAGTAGTAGCAGCTGTAGTAGCAGTAGCAGCAGCAGCAGAAACAGTAATAGAAGCTGTAGTAGCATTAGTAGTTGTAGTAGGAGAAGTAGTAGCAGTAGAAACAGTAGCAGTAGTATCAGTAGTAACAGTAGCTGCAATAGTAGTAGCAGTAGTAGTAGTAGACGTACAAGTAGTAGTGTTGTGTTAGTAGTTGTTGTGGGAGAAGTGGTAGTAGAACTACTAGTAGTAGAAGTAATAGTAGCAGCAATTGTAGTAGTATTATGAGAAGTAGCTGTAGTTGCAATTATAGTGATCGTTGTAGTCGTAAAAATAGGAGTAGTAGTAGTGGTAGTAGCAGCAGCAGTTTCTACTTAGTAGGAGCAACGACAATAGCAGTAGTATTACTACTAGTAATAGCAACAATAGTTGTAGTAGTAGTAGTAGTGGAAGTACTAGTAGTACTAGCAGTTGTAGTAGCTATAGTAATAGTAGCACAAGTAGTAGCGGTATTCGTAGTAGTAGTAGGAGAAGTTGTACTCACAGTAGTAGTTGTAGTAGCAGCAACAACAGCAATAAGAGTAGTTGTAGTAGTAGCAGCATTAGTAGTATTTGTAGCTGCAATAGTGTAAGTATTACCAGTAGTAGTAGGAGTAGCAGCAACAATAGTAGTTGTAGTAGAAAATGTAGCTGTAGTAGTAGTATCAGAAGTAGTAGTAGTAGTAGCAGTAGTAGTAGCGGATTAGTAGTAGTTGCACCAATAGTTGCAGTAGCAACAATAGTAGCAGAATTAGCAATCGCAGTACTTATAGCTGTAGTAGTAGAAGCAGTAGTAGTAGTAGGTGTAGCTGAAGTAGTAGTAGTGGTAGTAATAGCAGTAGTAGCAATAGCAGATAGTAGCAGTAGCTGTAGTAGCAAAAGTAGTAGTAGTGTTAGTAGTAGAAGCTATTGTCATAGCAATTATAGTTTTCGTAAGAGTATTAGTTCTAGTAGCAGTTGTAGCAGTAGTAGATATTGTATATATAATAGTAGCAGTAGTAGTTGTAGTAGCAGAAATAGCTATAGTAGTAGAAGTAGTAGTAGTAGTAGTAGTAGTAGTAGTAGTAGTAGTAGTAGTAGTAGCAGTAGCAGTAGTAGTGGTTGTAGTAATATTAGTAGCAACAGAAGGAGTAGTACTAGCAGAAGGTGTAGTGGTAACAGAAGTAGTAGTTTAGTGGCATTAGGAGTGGGTGAAGTGTAGTAGTAGTAGTAGCAGCAACAATAGTAACCGTACTATTAGTGGTAGTAGTACTAGTGGTTATAGTAGTAGAACTGGTAGTCGTTGTAGTAGTAGAAGCAATAGTAGCCGTAGTTGCAGTAGTCGCAATAATAGCAGCAATACTAGTAGTTGCGATAGTCGTAGTAGTAGCAGTAAAAGGAGTACTATTAGTAGTGGTTATAGTAGAAGTACTACTAGCAATGATAGTAGTAACAGCAGCAGCAGCAGTAGTAGTAGCAACAACAATAGCAATAATAGTAGTCGTAGTAGTAGCAGCAGCAGCAGTAGTAGTAGCAGTAGTAGTAGTGTTAGTAGCAATAGAATTAGTAATTGTAGTAGTAGTAGTTGTGGTGGTAGTAGAAGCATTTCTAGTCGTAGAAGTTGTAGCAGAATTAGCAGTAGTGGTAGTAGCAGTAGTAGTAGCATAACTGTAGTAGTAGAGCCAGAAGTAGTTGCAGAAGTAGTTGTCGTAAAAGTAGTAGTTGTAGTAGTAGCAACAGTATTAATGTTAGCTATAGCAGTAGTAGTCGTGGTAGTAGTTGTAGTAGCAACAATAGTAGTAATAGTAGTAGTAATAGTAGTAGGAACAGTAGTAGTAGTAGTAGTTGTAATAGTAGTAGCAACAGTAGTAGTAGTAGTAGTAATAGTAGTAGCAACCATGATAGTTGCAGTAGTAGTAGCAACAGTGATAGTTGCAACAGTAGTAGCAACAGTGACAGTTGCAGCAGTAGTAATAATAGTAGTAGCAACAGTCATAGTTGCAACAGTAGTAGTAGTAATAGTTTCCATAGTTGCAGCAGTGATAGTTGTAGTAGCTATAGTAGTTTGAGCAGTTGTTGTAGAAGCAAGAGTAGTAGCAACAGTATTAGTTTTAGCATTAGTACTACTAATAGTAGTTGTTGTTGTTATTATTGTTGTTGTTGTTGTTGTAGTAATAGTAGTTGTACTAGTAGCAGCAGTAGTAGTTGTCAGAGCAATAACATTTGTAGTCGCAGTAGCAGTTGCAGTAATAGTACCAGTAGTAGTAGTGGTTGTAGTAGTACTAGTACTAGTAGTAGTCGTAGCAGCAGTAGCAGTATTAGTAGCAGTTGTAGTAGTAGAACTAGCAGTAGGAGTCGTAGTAGTAGCAATAGTAGTAGTAGTAGTAGCAATAGTAGGAGAGGTAGTAGTAGGAGTAGCAGTAGTAGCTGGAGTTATTTTTGTAGTAGTTGTAGCAGCAGCAGCAGTAGTTGTGGTAGTAGTGGTAGCAGCAATAGCAGTAATAGCAAGAGTGGTAGTAGTAGTCGCAGTAGTAGTGCTTGTAGTAACAGTAGTTGTAGCAGCTATAGTAGAGGTAGAAGTTGTAGTAGGAGGATAAGTAGTTGTAGTAGTATTAGTAGTATGTGAAGTAGTAGTAGTAGCAGTAGTAGTTGTAGAAGTTGTAGTTCAAGCAGTAGTAGCGGCAACAACATTGGTAGTAGTAGTTGTAGCAGTCGTAGTTGTACTAGTAGTCGCAATGGCACGAGTAGTAGTAGCAGTAATACTGGTAGTATGAATTGTGGTAGTTGTTGTTGCACTAGTAGTAGTCATAGTAGTAGCAGTAGATGAGGTAGCAGTGGTAGTTGCCGTAGCTATTCTAGTAGTAGTAGTAGTAGAAGTAGTAGCAAAATAAGTAGTAGCAGTAGCAGCATTAGTCATAGTCTTAGTAGCAGTAGTAGTAGCGGAAGTAGTAGTAGTAGTAACAGTAGTTGTAGTAGTAGCAATAGCAGCAGAAGTAGTAGTAGTTATTATAGGTGTAGTACTAGTAGAAGTAGCAGCAGTAGTAGTAGTATTAGTAGTAGTAGTAATAGTAGCACTTGTAGAAGTAGTAGTAGTAAGAGTGGTAGTAATAGCCACAATAGAAATAGCTGTAGTAGTATTAGCAGTATTAGCAGTGGTAGTATTAGCAACAGCAGCAGCAACAATAGCAGGAACAACTGAAGTAGTAGTAGTGCTAGTTCTAGTAGTGTAGTAGTACGAACAGAAGTGGATGCAGTAGTATTAGTAGTAGTAATAGCAGTAGTAGTAGCAGTAGCAGTAGTAGTAGTAGAAGTAGTAGTAGTAAAAATAGTAGTTGCAACAGTTGCTACAATAATTGCCTTGGTAGTAGTGGTAGTAGTAGTCAATGTAGTAGTAGTAGCAGCTGCTGCAGGAGTAGTAGTAGCAGTAATAGTTGTATAAATTGTGGCAGTACTAGTAGTAGTAGTTGTGCTTGCAGTAGTGGTTAAGTACCCATTGTAGCGGCAGTAGCAGTAGCTATAGTAGCAATCGTAGTAGTTGTAGCAGTGCACATAGTAGTAGTAGAAGTAGTAGCAGTTGAAGTAGTATTAGTAGTAATAGTTATAGTCATAGTAGCAGTAGTAGCAGTAGCAGTAGCAGTAGTAACTGAAGTAGAAGCAGTGGCAGTACTAATAGTAGTTGTAGTAGGAGTAGTAGTAGCAGTAGTAATAGTAGTAGTAGCAGTAATAGCAGTAGCAATTGCAGCAGTAGCAGATGTTGTGGTAGTAGTAGCTATAGCTGTAGTAGAAGTAGTAGTAGTAGTAGTAGTAGCAGTAGCCGTACTGGAGGTAGTAGTAGTAGTAGTAGTTATAGTAAAAGTAATCATAGTAATAGCCACAGTTGTAGTAGTAGCAATAGTAGTATTAGCAGCAACAGCAGCAGCAGTATTACCAATAGTAGTGTTAGCAACAGCAACAATAGTAGCAGCAACATCATCAGCAGCAGCAGCAGTAGTAGTATTAGTACTAGTTGCTACAGTAGTACTAGTAGTTGGAGTTGTAGTTGTTGTAGAGTAGCAGTAGTACCACCAAAAGTAGTAGTAGTTGAAGTAGTGGTAATAGCAGTAGCAATAGTTTTAGTATTTGTAGTGGTAGTAGTAGCAGTAGTAATAGCTGTAGCAATAGTAGTAGAAGTAGTAGATGCAACTGTAAGAGCAGTAGCCGCATTCGTAGCTGTAGTAGTTGTAGTAGGAGGAGTAGTAGTGGTAGTAGGCGTAGCAGTAGCAGAAGTAGTAGCTATTGTAGTAGTAGAAGCAGTATTAGTAGTAGCAGTAGTAGTAATAGTGCTTGTAGTAGCAGTGGTAGTTGTCATGGTAGCAGTAGCAGAAGTAGTTGTAGTAGTAGTAATAGTAGTCATAGTAGTAGTACTAATTGAAGTAGTACTAGTAATAGTAGTAGTAGTGGTAGTAGTCGTAGGAGTAGTAGTGGTAGTAGAAGTAGTAGTTGGAGTAGTAGTAATAGTAGTAGTAGTAGTAGTAGTAGTGGTAGTAGAAGTAGTAGAAGTAGTAGTAGTAGTAGTAGTGGTAGTAGAAGTAGTAGAAGTAGTAGTAATATTAGTAGTACCAATATTAGTAGTAGTAGTAGTACTAATTGTAGTTGTTGTTGTAGTAGTAGTAGTAGTAGTAGTAGTAGTAGTAGTAGTAGTAGAAGAAGAAGAAGAAGAAGAAGAAGGTGTTGGAGTGTTAGCAATAGTAGCTATAGAAGAAGTGGTCATAGTAGTAGGAGTTGTAGTTTAGTTATAGTACTAGTAGCAGTAGTTATCATTGTAGTTGTAGAAATAGTGGTAATAGTAGTAGTTGTTGTTGTTGTAGTAGTCGTAGTCGTCGAAGTTGAAGCAGTAGTAGGAGTAGTAGTATAGTAATAGTACTAGTAGTTGTTGTTGTTGTTGTAGTACTAGAAATAGTAGTAATAGTAGTAGTAGTAGTAGTAGCAGGAGGAGTAGTAGTGGTAGTAGTGGTAATAGTAGGGATAGTAGTTGTAGTAGTAGTAGAAGTAATAGTAATGGTTGTAGTATTAGTGGTCGTAGTAGTTGTAGTAGTACTAGTAAGAGTGGTAGTAGTTGTAGCAGTTATTGTTGTAGTCATAGTAGTGGTCGTAGTGGTAGTAGTAGGTGGCGGTTTAGTAGTAGTAGTCGTACAATAGTAGTAGTAGGAGTTGAAGTAGTAGTAGTAACTGTAATAGTAGTCGTAGCAGTAGTAGTTGTAATAGGAGCAGCAGTAGTTGTTGTTGTGGAAGCTGTACTAGTAGTAGTAGTAACATTACTAGCAGAAGCTGAAGTAGTAGTAGTACTAGTAGAAGTAGTTGAAGCAGCTGTAGTAGTAGTAGTAATAGTAGTAGTAGAAGTAGCTGTAGCATTAGTAATACTAGTGGTAATAGTGGGAGTAGTAGCAGTAGCAGCAGTAGTAGTACTAGTAGTAGCTGGAGTAGCAGCAGTTGTGGTAGTAGTAGTGGCAGCTATAGTTGTTGTAGAACTAGTTGTAATAGTAGGAATAATAGTCATAGTAGTAATAGTAGCAGTAGTATCAGTAGTAGTAATAGTAGCAGTAGTTGTCGCAGCCATAGTAGTAGTAGGAGGAGTAGTTGGAGTAGTACTGGTTGTAGTGGTTATAGTAGTAGTAATAAGTAGTTGTAGTAGCGATAGTAGTAGTAGGAAGTAGTACTAGTGGTAGTGGTAGTAGTGGGAGTAGTAGTAGTAAGTAGTAGTAATAGTTGTTGTTGTTGTTGTTGTGAGTAATAGTAGTAGTAGTAGTTGTTGTTGTTGTTGTTGTGAGTAATAGTAGTAGTAGTTGTTGTTGTTGTAGTAGTAGGAGTGATAGTAGTAGCAGAAGTAGTATTAGTTGTATTAGAAGGAGTAGCAGAAGTTGTGGTAGTTGTTCTTGTAGCAACAGCAGCCGCAGTAGTAGTAGTAGTAGTAGTAATAGTAGTAGTCATAGTTGTAGTAGTAGTAGCAGCAGTAGTAGTTGTAGTAGTAGAAGCGGTAGATGTAGTAGCAACAGTAGTAGCAGCAGTAATAGAAGTAGTAGTAGTAATAGTAGCAGTAGCAGAAGTAATTATGATGGTATTAGCAATAGTAGTAGTAGTAGTGTTGTAGTAGTTATAGCTGTTGTTGTGGTAGTTGTAGTTGTAGTAGCAACAACAATAATAGTAGTAGCACTAGTAGCAGCAGTAGCTGTCATAGTAGTTGTAATCACAGTAAGAGTAGTAGCAAGAGTAGTAGTAGCTATAATAGTTGTTGTTGTAGTAGAAGCAGTAGTAGAAGCAGTAGTAGTAGTAGTAGCAATACTAGCAGTAGTACTAGCAGCAGCAATAGTAGTAGTAGCAGCAGTAATAGTAGCAGCTGTAGTAGTAGTAGCAGTAGTTGTTGTAGCAGTAGTAATTGATGTAGTAGTAGAGTAGTAGTAGTACTAGGAGAAGTATCAGTAGTAGCAGTAGTTGTAATGGTAGTAGTAGTAGTAGTAGTGGAAGTAGAAGTAGTAGTGCAGTGTTAGTAGTAGAGGTAATAGTAGTAGAAGATGTAGTAGTAGAAGTAGAAGTAACAGTAGTAGTAGTAGTGTGAAAGGTAGTTGTAGTAGCAGTTATAGTCGTTGTAGTTAGTAGCATTAATAACAATAGTAGTAGTAGTAGCAGTGACAATAACGGAAGAAGTAGCAGTAGCAGTAGTAGTAGTAGGAATAGCTACTAGTAGTAATAGCAGAAGTTGAAGTAGAAGTATTAGTAGTAGTAGCAGTTGTAGTAGCAGTAATAATAGTCATAGATGTAATAGCAGTAGTGGAAGTAGTAGAAGTATAGTATTAGTTGTAGTCAGAGTAGTAGTTGTAGCAGCACCAACCATAGTAGTAATAGTAGTTGTAGTAGTAGCGGTAGTGGAAGTATTTTTAGCCCCAGTATTGCAAGTAGTAGCAACAGTGGCAGTAGCAGTAGGTGTAGTAGTAGTAGGAGGAGAAAATGTAGTAGTAGTAGCAGCAGTTGTTGTAGTTGCACTAGTAGTAGTGGTAGAAGTTGTAGTAGAAATAGCAATAGCAATATAAATAGTAGTAGTTGTAGTTGTAGGTATAGTAGTAGAAGTAGCGGTAGAAGCAGTAGTAGTAGAAGTAGTAGTAGCGCCAATAGCAGTGGTCATAGTAGTTCTAGTAGTATTAGTAGCAGTAGTTGTATTAGTAGGAAAACTAGTAGTAGTACTAGTAGTAGAAGTTGTAGTAGTCGCAATAGTAGTAGTTGTAGTAAGAGTAACAGTTTTAGTAGTAGTTGTCGCAGTAGTAGTTGTAGTAGTAGTAGTAGTAGTAGTAGTAGTAGAAATAGTTGTAGTAGTACTGGGAGTAGTTGTAGTTGTGGTAGAATTAGTAGTAGCTGTTTTAGTACTAGTAGTGGCAATAGTGGTAGTAGTTGTTGTTGGTGGAGGAATAGTAGTAGTACCATCAGTGGCAATAGCAAGTGTAGTAATAGTTGTGGTTGTAGTAGCAGTAGTAGTAGTAGCAGTTGTTGTTGTTGTTGTTGTAGTAGTAGTAGTAGTAGTAGCAGTTGTTGTTGTTGTTGTTGTTGTAGTAGTAGTAGTAGTCATAGTAGTAGCAGTAGTTGCCGTTGTAGTTGTAACATTAGTAGTTGCCACAGCGACAGTAGCTAAGGTAACAATAGTAGTGGTAATAGTAGTAGTTGCAGTAGTAGCAGTCGCAATAGTAGCAGTAGTCGTAGTAGTAGCAGTAGCAATAGCAGTAATCATAGTACTAGTAGTAGAAGTAGTAGTCATAGCAGTAGTTGTAGTAGGATAAGTAGTGGTAGTTGTAGTAGTAGTAGTGGAAGTAGTAGTAGTTGTAGCAATTGTAGTTGTAGTAGTATTAGTAGTAGCAGTCAAGTACTAGCAGTAGTACTAACATTGGTGGTAGTAATATGAGAAGTAGTAGTAGCTACGGCAGCGGTAGTAGTAGTGATAGTAGTAGTCGTAGTAGTAGTAGTAGAAGTAGCCGTAGTTGTAGCAATTGTAGTAGGAATAGTAGTGATAGCAGTAGTTACAGTAGTAATCGCAGTAGTAACAGTAGTAGCAGTAGTAGCAATAGTAGTAGTAGTAGCAGTAGTAGCAAAAGAAGTAGCAGTAGTAGCAATTGTAGCAGTAGTAGAAGTATTTATTGTTGTAATGGTGGCAGTTGTAGTAGTAGCAATAGTTGCTGCGGTAGTAGTACTAGTAGTATTAGTTGTAGAAGTCACACTAGTAATGGTGGCACAAGCAGTAGTGGTAGTAGTAGGAGAAGTAGTAGTAGTAGTAGTAGGAGCCGCAGTAGTTGTTGTGGTAGTAGTCGTAGCAGTAGTTGTAGTTGTAGTAGAAGTAGTGGTAGTCATAATTGTAGCTATAGTAGTAGGAGTTGTAGCAGTAGCCGTAGTAGCAGTAGTACTCGAAGTAGCAGCAAGAGTTGTAGTTGTAGTAGCAGAAGTAGCAATAGTAGTTGTAGCGGTGGTAGTGGTAATAGTAGTATAGTAATAGCAGTAGTAGCAGTAGAAGTAGCAATAGAATTAATTGTAGTAGTATTAGCAGTAGCAGTATTAGTTGCAGTAGCAGTAGTCGTAGCGGTAGTAGTAGTATGAGAATTAGTTGTTATAGTAGTAATAGAAGAAGTTGTAGCAGTAGTAGTTGTGGTAAAATTAGTATTAGTAGTAGTAGTAGTAATAATAATAATAATACTTGTAGTAGCAGTAGTAGTAGTTGTTGTTGTAGCAGTAGTAGTAGTATTAGCAGAAGTAATAGTAGTAGTAGTCGTAGTAGTAGCAACAGTAGTAGTTTTAGTAGTAGTAGCAGTAGTAGTAGTTGTAGTGACCGTAGTTGTAGTAGAAGTAGTAGCAATAATAGTTGTATTGGCAGCAGCAGCAGCTGTAGTTACAGTTGTAGTGGTAGCAGTGGTTGGAGCAGGAATAATTGAAGTCACAGTAGTAGTTGGAGCAGTAGTAGTAGTTGCAGGAGTAGTACCGGTAGTAGTAGTTGTAGTTCTAATAGTAGTAGTAAAAGTAGCAAAAGTAATAGTAGTAGTAGCAGTAGTTGTAGTAGCAACAATAGTGTTTGTTGCAGGAGCAGTACCAATAGTAGCTATAGTTGTAGTATTAGTAGTAGTAGTAATAGTAGTAGTTGTAGCTGTAGTAGCAGTTGTAGCAGTAGTTTTTGTAGCAAAAGTAGTAGTAGTATCAATTGCAGCAGCAGTAGTACCAGTAGTAGTATTAGCAACAGCAGCAACAGTAGCAGTGACAACAGTAGCAGTAGTTGCTACAGCAGTACTAGTAGTAGGAGTAGCGGTTGTAGTTGTAGCAGTAGTAGTACCATCAGAAGTTGTAGTAGTAGTAGTAATAGCAGCAGCAATAGTATTAGTATTAATAGTAGTAGCAGTCGTAGCAGCAACAGTAGTAGCAGTAGCAACATTAGTAGTGGTAGTAATAGCAGTCGTAGCAGTAGAAGTAGTAGTTGGAGTAGCAATAGCAGTATTAGTAATTGTAGTAGAAGTAGAAGCAGTGTTAGTAGTAGTAGTAGTACTAATAGTGCTAGTAGTAGCAGTCATAGTAGTAATCATAGTAGTAGCACAGTAGTTGTAGTAGTTGTAATAGTAGTCATAGTTGGAGTACTAGTTGTTGTTGTAGTAGCAATACTAGTAGTAGTGACAGTAGTAGTAGTAGTAGTCGTGGTTATGGAAGTTGTAGTTGGAGCAAAAGTAATAGTAGCAGTAGCTGTAGTAGTAGTAGTAGTCATAGCAGTAGTAGTGGTAGTAGTAGTAGAAGTAGTAGGTGTGTTAGCAGCAGTAGCAGTAGTAGGTGTAGTAGTAGTAGAAGGAGTAGTTGTATAGTAATAGTACTAGTAGCGGTAATAGTTGTTGTAGTAGAAATAATAGTAATAGTAGTAGTAGTCATAGGAGTAGCAGTAGTGTAGTAGAAGTACTAGTAGTGATAGTAGTAGTAGTTGTAGTAGTAGTGGACGTAGTAGTAGTAGTCATAGTAGTAGTTGTTGTAGTAGTAGCAGTGGTAGAAGAAATGGTAGTAGTAGTTATAGATGTTGTAGTCATAGTAGTAGTCGTAGTAGTAGTAGTAGCATGAGTTGTAGTAGTAGTAGTCATAGAGTAGTAGTAGTGGGAGTAGAAGTAGCAGTAGTAGAAGTGGTAGTAGTAGTAGTAGTTGTAGCATAGTAGTGGTAGTAGTACTTGTAGTAGCAGTGACAGTAGTAGTAAAACCTATAGGAGTAGCAGCAGTAGTGTAGTATTAGTGGTAGCAGTTGTAGTAGTAAAGTAGTAGGAGGAGCAGTAGCGGTTGTAGTAGCTGTATGAGTAGTAGTGAGAGTGGTAGTTGTAGTAATAGTTATATTAGTAGAAGAGGTAACAATAGCGATAGTAGTAGTAGTAGTAGCAGTAGTAGTCTTAGCAGTGACAGTTGCAGTATCGGTAGTATTAGTAGTAACAGAAGCAATTGTAGTAGCAGTAAGCGTAGTAGTAGTAGTAGTAGTAGTAGTCATAGTAGTAGTTGTAGTAGCAGGAGGAGTAGTAGTCGTCGTAGTAGTAGTAGTAGTAGTAGTAGTAGTAGAAGTAGTAGTAGTAGTAGGACTAAGAGTTGTAGAAGTAGTTGTAGTAGGAGTAGGAGTAGGAGTAGTAGTAGTAGTAGTAGTAGTAGTAGTAGTAGTAGTAGTAGTAGTAGTAGGACTAATAGTTGTAGAAGTAGTTGTAGTAGGAGTAGGAGTAGGAGGAGTAGTAGTAGTAGTAGGAGCTGTAGTAGTGGCAGTAGCGGTAGCAATAGTAATAGCACAGCAGTAGTAGCACCTGTAGTAGTCGCAGTAGTAGCAGTGGTAGTAGTCGCTATAGAAGTTGTAGTAGTAGTTGTTCTAGCAGAATCAATTGTTGCAGTAGCTGTGAGATTGGTAGTAGTTACGGTCGTAGTGTTACTAGTTGTAGTAGTAGTAGTAGTAGCAGTAGTAATTTTAACCGTAGTAGTAGCTATTGCGAAAGTAGGCGTAAATGTAGTTGTTGCAGCAGTAGTAGTAGTATTACGAGCAGTAGTGGCAGTAGGAGTTGTAGTAGTAGTAGGAGGAGGAGGAGTGAGAGTAGTAGTAGTAGTAGTAGTAGTAGTAGTGTACTAGTAGTAGTAGAAGTAATATTAGCAGTAGTAGCAATAGTAGTAGTAGTATCCACATTAGCAAGTCATAGTAGAAGTAGTAGTAGTACTAGTAGTACTTGTAGTATTATGAGAGTTGTAGTTGTAGTAGGAGTTGAAGAAGTAGGAGTAGTAGTAGTTATTGTTGTAATAGTAGTAGTATGAGTAGCAGTTGCGATAGGAGTGTAGTAGTAGTAATAGTAGTATTAGTAGTAGTAATAGTAGTAGTAGTAGTAGTAGTAATATGAGTATTAGTTGTAGTAGGAGTAGGAATAGTAGTAGTAGTAGTAGCAGTCGTAGTTATAGTAGTTGTAGTAGTTGTAATAGTAGTGGTAGTAGCAGTAGCAGTCGTAGTAGTAGGAGTAGCTGTAGTGATAGTAGCATTAGTAGCAGTAGCAACAACAGTAGTAGTTGTAGTAGTAGTAGTAGCAGTAGTAGAAGTAGCTGTAGCAGTAGGAGGAGGGGGAGTAGTAGTTGTGGTAGTGGAAGTAATAGTAGTAGTAGCTGCAATAGTAGTAGTAGTAGTTGTTGTTGTAGCAGTATTAGGAGAAGTTGAAGCAGAGGGAGTAGCAATAGTAGTAGTAGCAGTAGGAGGGAGAGTAGTACTAGTAGTAGGAGGAGGACGAGTAGTAGTAGTAGTAGTAGTAGCAGAGGTAGTTGGAGTAGCAATAGTCATAGCAGTAGCTATGATAGTAGTTGTAGTAGTAGTAGGATTAGTAGTAGTAGTGATAGTAATAGTCGTGGTAGTAGTAGTAGTAGTGGTATTATCTGTAGCTGTAGTAGTTAATAGTAGTAGTTAGTAGTAGTGGTAGTAGTGATAGTAGTAGCAGTACTTGTACCAGTAGTAGTACTAGTAATAGTTATAGTAGTCGTAGCAACAGTTGTATTAGTAGTAGTAGTAGTTGTAGTAGCAAATAGTTGTAGTTGTAGTAGTAATAGTATTAGTAGAAGCAGTAGAAGTATTGGTAGTAGTAGTAGGAGTAATAGCTATAGAAGCTATAGGAGTTGTAGCAGTAGTAGTCGTATTAGGCGTAGTAGCAGTAGAAGTAGCAGTAGTAGTAGTAGTAGAAGCATTTGTAGTAGTGACAGTAGTAGAGGTAGTAGTAATAGTAGTAGAAGAAGAAGCTGCAGTAGTAGTTATTGTAGTAGCAGTAACAGTAGCAGTACTAGGAGTAGCTGTAGGATTAGTAGAAGTAGCAAAAGTAGTAGCAGTAGTTGTAGTAGTAGCAGCAGTAGTAGTTGAGCTTAGTAGTAGAAGTAGTAATAGTAGTAGTAGTAATAGTAATAATAGTGGTGGTAGAAGTACCGAAAGTAGTAGTAGTTGTTGTAGTAGAAGTAGTAGTAGTATTAATAGTAGTTGTGGTGGGAGTAGTAGAAGTGGTTGTAGTAGAAGTAGAAGTAGGAGTAGATGTGGTCATAGCATCAGTAGAAGAAGTAGTAGCAGTAGTAGCAATAGTTGCAGTAGTAGCAATACTAGGAGTGGAAGTAGTAGGAGTAGTGTTTTAGTAGTAGTAGTATTATAGTTACTAGCAGTAGTAGTAATAGTAGTATTATAGTTATTAGCAGTAGTAGTAGCGGTAGTGGTAGTAGCAGTAGTAATTATGGTAGTAGTTGTACTAGCAGCAATAGCAGTAGAAGTAGCAGTTGTAGTATCAGTAGCCATAGTGGTAGTAGTCATACTATTAGTAGTAGTAGTAATGGCTGCAGAAATAGTATTAGTATTAGTAGTAGTTGTTGTTGTAGTTGTAGTAGTAGTAGTAGAAGTAGTAGTTGCAGTAGTAGTAGCAACAATAGCATTGGTAGTAGTAGCAATAGCAGTCATAGTACAAGTAGTAGCAGCAGTTGCTGGAGTAGTAGTAGTAATAATAGTAGTATGAAATGTGGCAGCAGCAGTAGTAGTAGTTGTTGTACAAGTAGTAGTTGTAGAAGTTGCCATTGTAGTAGCAGTAGCAGTTGTTGTAGTAGCAGTGTTAGGAGTAGTAGTAGTACTCATAGTAGTAGTAGAAGTAGTAGGAGGGGAAGTAGTAAAAGTGGTAGCAATAGTCAAAGTCATAGTAGAATTAGTAGCAGAGTAGTAGTGGTAACAACAATTGCAATAGTAGTAGAACTAGTAGTAGTAGTAGCTATAGTTGTAGTAGAAGTTGTAGCAGTAGCAGCAGTAGTAGTAGCGTTAGTAGTAGTAGTAGTGGTATTAGCAGTAGCAATAGTAGTAGCAACTGTAGTAGTAGTACTAGTTATAGTAAGAGTAATAGTAGCAATAGTAGCGAAAGCAGTATTAGTAGCAGCACTAGTAGTAGTAGGAGGAGTAGTAGTAGTAGTAGTAGTATTAGTAGCAGCAGTAATATTAGTAATTATTGTAGTAGTAGTCGTCATATCAAAAGTATTAATAGTAGCAGCAGTTGTAGTAGTAGAAGCATTTGTACCTGCATAAGTAGTAGAAGTATTAGTAGTGGTAGTAGTAGTAGCAGTAGTAGCAGAAGTCATAGTAGTAGGAGCGGATGTTGTAGCAGAAGTAGTTGTGGCAAAATTAGCAGCAATAGTAGTAGTAACCGTAGTAATAATAATTGTAGTAGTTGTAGCAGTAGTAGTAGTCGTAGCCGTAGTAGTAGCATTAGCTTTAGTAATTGTAGTAGTTGCCGCAGTAGTTGCCACTGTCATAGCAGTAGTAATAGCAGTTGTTGTTGCAGTTGCCATAGTAGTAGGAGTTATAGTTGTACTAGCTATGGTAGTATGAGTAGAAGTTGTAGAAGTAGGAGTAGTAGTTTTAGCGATAGTAGTTCTACTAGAAGCAATAGTAGTAGTTCTGGTGGTAGTAGTAGTTGCTGTTGCAATAGTAGTTGTATTACCAGCAGCTGTAGTAGTAGTTGCAGTTGCGGTAGTAGTAGTGTAGCAGAAGGAACATTTGTAGTAGCAGTAGTAGTAGCAGCAGGAGTAGTAAGAGCAGTAGTAGTGGTAGCAGTAGTAGAACTAGTAGAAGTAGCAGTAGTTGTAGCGACAGTAGTAGTAGTAGTAGTAGTATCAAATGGAGCAATAGTCGTTATTGCAGGAGTAGTACCAGTTGTTGTAGTAGTAGTAGTAGTAGTAATAGTAGTAGTTGTAGTAGTAGTTGTTGTAGTAGTCATAGTAGTTGCAGTAGCAGTTGTACCAGTAGTGGTATTAGCAACAATAGCTGCAACAGTACTAGTAGTAGTAGTAGTTATTGTTGTATTATTATTAGTTGCTACAACAGTACTAGTACTAGGAGTAGTAGCAGCAGTAGTAGTAGTACTAGTAGTAATAGTAGTCATAGTAGAAGTACTAGTTGTAGTAGTACTTGTAGTAGTGGGAGTAGTAGTAGTAGTAGTAGTAGTAGCAGTAGCAGTATTAGTGGTGGTAGTAGAAGTAGTAGTTGGAGCAATAGTAATAGTGGCAGTCGAAGTGTAGCATAGTAGTTGTTGCAAAAGAGGAACTAGAAGAAGAAGTAGTAGTAGAAGAAGTAGAGTAGTACTAGTAGTAATAGTAGTAGTAGTATTAGTAGTAGTAGTAGGAGGAGGAGGAGGAGTATTAGCAATAGTAGCAGTAGTAGGAGTAGTAGTCGAAGTAGGAGTAGCATAGTAATACTATTAGTAGCTATAGTAGTTGTTGTAGTAGTAGAAATAGTAGGAATAGTAGTAGTAGTCATAGTAGTAGTAGTTGTAGTAGTATAAGTAGTAGCGGTTGTAGTAGTTGGAGTGGTAGTTATTGCAATAGTAGTAGTAGTTGTAGTAGACGTAGTAGCAGTAGTAGCAGTAGTAGTAGTGGTAGTAGTAGTAGTAGTATTAGTAGATGTAGTAGTAGTAGTAGTACTAGGAGTGGTGGTAGTAGTAGTAGTTGTTGTTGTTGTTGTCATAGAAGTAGTCGTACTAGTAGTAGCAGGAGTTGTAGTAGTAGTAGTCATAGAGTAGTAGTAGTAGGAGTAGAAGTAGCAGTAGTAGAGATAGCAATAGTGGTAGTTTTAGTAGTAGTACTAGCAGTAGTAGCAGCAGCAATAGTGGTAGCAATACTAGTAGTAGCAGTAGCAGTAGTAGCAAAAGCAGCAGTAGTAGTTGCGGTAGTAGCAATATTAATAGTAGCAATTAAAGTAGTAGTAGTACTAGCAGGAGCAGTAGCAGTTGTAGTGGCACTACAAGTAGTAGTAGTAGTAAGAGTTATAGTACTAGATGTAGTATTTGTAGCGGTGGTAGTAGTAGTAATAGTAGAGTATTACCAATAGCAGTTGTAGTAGTAGTAGTAGCATTAGTAGTAGCAGAAACAATGGTAGTACTAATAGGAGTAGTTGTAGTAGTAGTTGTAGTTGTAGTAGTAGTTGTAGTAGGAGTAGCAGTAGTAGTAGTAGTAGTAGTAGTAGGAGCAATAGTAGTTTCAATAGTAGTTGCAATTGTAGTAGTAGCAGAAGTTGCAATAATAGGAGTCGCAATAGAAGTTCTAGTAGCAGTAGTTGTAGTAGTTGTTTTTGTAGAATCAATAGTAGCACTAGTAGTAATATTAGCAGCAGTTGCGGCAATAGTAGTACTAGCTGTAGCCATAGTGGCAGCTATAGCAGCAACAGTAGTAGTAATTGTAGTTGTTGTCGTGGTAGTAGTAGCTGTAGTAGTAGTTGAAGTAGCAGTAGTAGTATTCCGAGCAGTAGCGACAGTGGGAATTGTAGTAGTAGTCGGAGGAGTGAGAGTGGTAGTAGTAGTCGTAGTAGTAGAAGCAGTGGTAGTGTAGTAGTAGTAGTAGAAGTATTATTAGCAGTAGCAGCAATAGCGGTAGTATTAGTAGCATTAGCAATAGTCGTAGCAATAGTAGTAGTAGTACAATGAGCAATAGTAGTAGGAGTAGTTGTTGTTGTTGTAGTAGTAGAAGAAGAAGAAGAAGAAGAAGTAGAAGTAGTAGTAGTCGCAGCAACAGCAGTAGTTACTGTAGTTGTAGTAGAAGTAGTAGTAGTAGTAGTCGCTGTAGCAGTTGTAGTAGTAGTAGTCATAGTAGCCATTGTAGTAGTAGGAGTAGCAGTAGTGATAGTAGCATTAGTCGCAGTAGCCCTAGTAGTAGTAACGGTAGCAAAAGTAGTACTAGTTGTAGCAGTAGTTGTATCAGCAGCAATAGCTGTTGTAGTAGCAATAGGTGGAGGAGTAGTAATAGTAGTGATAGTGGTAGTAACAGTAGTAGAAGCAGCAGTAGTAGTAGTACTAGTTGTTGTAGTTATAGTATTAGGAGAAGTGTTGGCAGAATGAGTATCAAAAGTAGTAGAAGTAGCAGAAGTGTGAGTTGTAGTAGTAGTGATAGAAATTATCGTCGTAGTAGCTGTAGTAGTAGTAGTAGTAGTAGTACTAGTGATAGTAATTGTCGTGGAAGTAGTAGTCGTGGTGGTACTAGTAGCAGTTGTAGTTGCAGTAGTAGTAGCAAGTGGTAGCAGTAGTAGTGATAGTAGTAGTTGTAGTTGTTGTAGCAGTAGTCGTAGTAGTAATAGTAATAGTAATAACAGCAATAGTAGTAGTAGTAGTAGCAGCAGTAGTAGCAGTAGCAACAGTAGTATTAGCGGTAGCAGAAGTAGTAAAAGCAATCGTAGTAGGGGGAGTAGTAGCAGTGGTAATAGTAGTTGTAGTAGTAAGTTGTAGTAGTGGTGGTCATAGTTGTAATAGTATTAGCAGAAGTAGGAGTAGTAGTAGGTGTAGCAGGAGTAGCAGTAGCCGTCGTATTATTCGCAATAGCAACAATAGTAGCAGTAGTTGTTGTTGTTGTAGTAGTGGTAGTAGTATAGGTAGTAGTTGGTATTGTTGTAGTATCTTTAGTAGTAGCAGTTGTAGTAGCAATAGTTTTAGCAGTACCTATAGTAGTAGTGGTAGTACCAGCAGAAGTAGTAGTAGTACTAGTAATAGTAGCAACCATAGTAGTTGTAGTAGTAGTGGTAGCAGTAGTAGTACCCATAGTAGCACTCGTAGCAGTAGTCACAATAGCATTACTATTAGCAGTAGTAGTAATTAGAATAGTAGTAGCATTAGCAGTAGTAGGAGTAGTAGTAGTAATAGCAATTGTTCTAGTAGTATTTATTGCAGCAGTAGCAACAATAGCTGTAGTAGTATTAGTAGTAGTAGTAGTTGAAGCAGCTGTCATAGTTGTAGTAGTAGTAGTAGTAGTAGTACCTATAGTAATTGTATGAGTAATGGCAGTAGCGGTAGTAGTTGTAGTAGTAGCAGTTGGAGCAGCGGCAGCAGCAGTAGTAGTAGTGGGCTGCTATAGAAGTAGGAGGAGTAGTAGTAGTGGTAGTAATAATCGTAGCAGTAGTAGTAGTAGCAGTACGATCAGTAGTAGTAGTAATAGGTGTAGCAGCAGCAGCCATAGTAGTAGTCGGAGGAGTACTAGGAGTAGCAGTAGTAGTAGTACTAGTAGCAGTATAAATAAGTAGTAGCTACAGCAGTGGTGGTCGTAGTTAGTAGTAGTAGTGGTCGTTATAGTAGTAGGAATAATAGCAGCGACAATAGTAGTAGTAGTAGAAGCAAGAGCAGTACTACTAGTAGTAGTGGCAGTAGTAGCGATAGTAGTCGTAGCAGCAATAGTAGTAGTAGCAGGAGGAGCAGCAGCAGCAGTGGTTGTAGTACTAGGAGTAGCAGTAATAGTAGCAACAAAAGCAGTAGTTGTAGAGTTGTAGTAGTATTATTAGTAGTACCAGTTATAGTACCAGCAGTAGTAGCTGGAGCAGGACCAGTTGTAGTAGCAGTACGAGTAGTAGTAAGAGTAGCAGTAGTAGTAATAGTTGTAGTAGTAGAAATAGTAGTAGTAGCTGTAATAGTAGTAGTAGTAGTAGTAGCGGTATTAGCCGTACGAGTTACGGTAGTAGTTGTATTAGTAGTAGTAGGAATAGTAGTATTAGTAGTAGTCATAGCAACAGTTGTAATAGTGGGAGTAGCCATAGTAGGACTTGAAGTGGCAGTAGTAGTTGTAGTAAGAGTAGGAGTAGTAGTTGTTATAAGAGTAGTAGTAGTTGCAATAGTAGTTGTAGCAGAACTAGCAGTAGTAGTAATCACAATAAAAGTTGTAGTAGTAGTAGTTGTAGCAGTTGTTTTTGAGGAAGCAATAGTAGCAGTATCAGTAACATTAGCCGCAGTTGCAGCAATAGTAGTACTAGCTGTAGTAGTTGTAGTAGCAATAGTAATTGTAGTTGTTGTACTAGTAGCAGTTGTAGTAGTAGTAGTTGCAGCAGCAACAGTAGTATTACGAGCAGTAGTGGTAGTTGGAGTTGTAGTAGTAATAGGAGGAGGAGGTGTGAGAGTAATAGTGGTAGTCATAGTAGTAGAAGAAGTGGTAGTGTAGTAGTAGTTGTAGAAGTTGTATTGGTGGTTGTAGCAATAGCGGTAGTAGCAGTAGCATTAGCAATAGTCATAGTAATAGTAGCAGTAGTAGAAGGAGCAGCAGTAGTAATAGTAGTACCAGCAACAGCAGCATTAGTAGTAGAAGTATTAGTAGAAGTAGTAGTAGTAGTAGAAGTAGTAGCAGCAGCAGCAATACCTGTAGTAGTTGTAGTTGTAGTAGTAGTAGTAGTAATAGTAGCAGTAGTAGTAGTAATAGCAGTAGCACCAGTAGTTGTTATAGAAGTTATTGTCGTATTTAGTGGTAGACATAGTGCTAGACTTGGTAGAACTAGTAGTAGTAGTAATACTGGGACTAGTGGTAGTAGTAGTAGTGGTAGTAGAAGTTGTAGTTGCAAAAGTAGTAGTAGTTGTAGCAATATGAGTAGTAGTAACTGTAGTAGCGGTAGTAGTAGTTGTTGTTGTACTTGTTGTAGTTGTCATAGCAGTGGCAGTAGTAGTGCTTGTAGTAGCAGCAGTAGTAGTAGTAGTAGCAATAGTAGCAGTAGTTGTACCAGCAATAGTTATGGCAATAGTTACAGTTGTAACAATTGTAGCAATAGTTATTGTAGTAGCAGTAGAACTAGCAATTGTAGCGGTTGCAGTGGTAGTGGTAGATACACCAGTAGTAGTGTTTGAAGTCGTTGTTGCAATAGTCGCTGTAGTAGTTGTTGTAGTTGTAGCAATTTTGGTAGTAATAGTTGCAATAGTAGCAGTACTAAAGCAATAAGGAGCAGTAGTGGTAGTAGTAGTAGCAAAAGCAGTAGTAGCTAGAGTAGCTATAGTAGTAGTAATAATAGAAGTAGTAGTAGCAGTAGTAGCAGTAGTGGAAGTACTAGTAGTAGTAGGAGTTGTAGTAGTAGTGGTAGTAGTAGTGGTAGTAGTAGTGATAGTAGTAGGAGTAGTAGTATCTGCACCAGCAGCAGTAGTAGTAGGTGTGCGATTAGTAGTAGGAACCGTAGTAGTTGTGGTAGTTGTAGTAGTGGTATTAGCAGTGGTATTAGTTGTAGTAGGAGTATTAGGAGTAGGAGTAGTATTATAGTAGTAGTAGCTGGAGTAGCGGTGGTAGTAGCAGTAGGAGAAGGAATAATAGCAATGGTATTAGTGGCTGTTGTAGCAACAGTAGTAATTGGTGTGGTGGTAGTAGTAGTAGTGGTAGTAGTAGTAATAGTAGTTGTAGTAGGAGTAGCAGCACTAGTAGTAGTAGTTGTAGTAGTAGTAGTAGTAGTTGTAGTAGTAGTAGTAGTAGTGGTAGTAGTAATAGTAGTAGAATTAGTAGTAGTTGTGGTAGTAGTAGGAGTGGTAGAACCAATAATAGTTACAGTAGGAGTATTAGTAGTAGTTGTTGTTGTAGGAGCATTAGGAGTAGAAGTAGAAGTAGTAGTAGTTAGAGAAGTAGTTGGAGTAGTAGTAGTAGTAGCAACAGCATCAACAACAATAGTAATAGTAGTGGCAGTAGTTGTAGTAATAGCAGCCACAGCAGTAGTAGTCTAATAGTATTTGCAGTACTAGTAGTAGTAGATGTTATAGTAGTAGTAGTTGTAATTGTAATAGCAGTAGTAGTAGGTTGAGAAGTAGTCGTAGTAGTAGTAGTTGCAGCAGCAGCAGCAGCAGCGGTAGCAATAACTGTAGTAGTATTAATTATTGTTGTTGTTGTTGAAGTAGTACAGTAGTAGTAGTTGCAGTAGCAGTAGTAATAGTTGTAGTACTATCAGCAATCGTAGTATTAGTATAGTAGTAGCAACAACAGTAGTAGCAGTAGTAGTAGAGGTGGTAGTAGTTGTAGTTTTTGAAGCAGTAGTAGTAAAAGTAGTAGTAGTAGTAGTATTATCAGCTACTGCAGTAGCAATAGTAGTAGCAGTAGTAGTATTTGTGGTAGTAGCACCACCAGCTACAGCAACAACATTAGTAGAAGTAGAAGTAGTAGCAGTAGTAGTAGAAATAGTAGCAGGAGTGGTACGAGTAGTACTAGTGGTAGTAGTAGTCGTGGTTGGATTAGGGGTAATTTTATTAATACTGGGAGTAGTAGTAGAAGTAATAGTATCAAAAGTAGTAGTAGCAGCAACAGAAGTTGTAGTGGCAATTGTGGTAGTAGTAGCAGTAGTAGTAGTAGTAGAAGTAGCTGTAATTGTAGTTTTCTCAACAGTAGTAGTAGAAGAAGTAGTGGTCGTTGCAGTAGTAGCATTAGTAGTAGTATTAGCAACTGTTGTAGCAGCAGTAGTAGTAGCAGTAGTAGTAGTATTAGTGGTAGTAGCAACAGCAACAACAACAATAGCAATAGTACAAGTTGTAGTAGAAGTAGCTGTAGTTGTAGTAGTGGTAGCAGCAGCAGCAGCAGTAGTAGTTATAGTAGTAGCAGTAACAAAAGTAGTAGTAGAACTAATAGCAGTAGTAATAGTAATGGTAGTAATTATACTATTAACATAAGTAATAGTAGTAGTAGTTGCAAAAGTAGTAGTAGCTGAAGTAGTAGCAGCAGTAGCAGTAGTACTAGGGGTAGCGGTAGGAATAGAGTAGGAATACTAGTAGCAGTTGTAGTTGTAGTAGTAGTAGCATTAGCCATTGTTGTAGTAGGCGTAGTAGCAATTGTGGTGATAGTGGTACTAATAGTAATAGTAGTAGTAGTAGTAATAGTAGTAGTAGTAGTAGTATTAGTAGTAGTAGTAATAGGAGTAGTAGTTGTTGTTGTAGTAGTAGCAGTAACAGTATTACTAGTAGTAGTGGTAGTAGTAGTAGCAGCTGCAGTAGCGGCAGCAGCAGTAGTAGTAGTAGTACGAGTAGTTGTTGTTGTAGTAGTAGTAGCAATAATAGTATTACTAGTAGTAGTGGTAGTGGCGGTAGCAACTTCAGTAGCAGCAGTAGCAGTAGTAATAGCAGTAGTAATTGTTGCAGAAGTAGGAGTAGTAATAGTAGAAATAGTGGTGGTTGTAGTAGTAGTAGCACCGGCGTAGTAGTAGTTGTAGTAATAGTAGCAGCAGTACTAGTAGTAGTAGTTTAGTCGTAGAGATTATAGTAGTAGCAGTAGTCATAGTCATAGAAGTAGTGGTAGAAGTACTAGTAGTAGTTGTTGTAGTAGGCGTACTATGAGTAGGACTTGGTGTAGTAGCAATAGTAGTAGCAGTAGTAGTAATGGGAGTAGTAGTTATTATTGTACTAGCCGCAGCAGCAGTAGTAGTAGAAGTAGTAATAACAGTAGTTGTTGTTGTTGTAGTTGTAGTTGGAGTATTAGAAGGTGTAATAGTAGTATTAGTTGTAGTATTAATAGCAGGAGTAGTAGGGGTGGTTGTAGGAGTAGTATTAGTAGGAGGAGTAGTAGTTTTAGCAGTAGTAGTGGCAGTAGAATTTGTACTAGTAGTAGGAGTAGCAGCAGAAATAGTAATAGTAGTAGTAGTAGTAGTAGTAGTAGTAGTAGAAGAAGTAATAGTGGTAGTGGTAGTAGTAGTATAGCAGTAGAAGTATTGGTATTACTAACAACAGCAGCTGTAGTAGTAGCAGCAAGAGCAGCAGCAGTAGTTTTAGTTTTATTGGGAGTAGTAGTAGTAGTACGAACAGCAGTAGAAGTTGGAGTTAGAGTAGGATTAATAGAGTTGTAGTAGTAGCAGGGGTAGCAGTAGTAGTTGCAAGAGTAGTAGTAATAATAGTAGTAGTATTAGTAGCAGTAGTATCCCTAGTACTAATATGTGTAGTAGTAGTAGTAGAAGAAACAAATGTAGTAAGATTAGCAACATTATTTGGAAAAGTTGTTCTAGTAGTAGTAGCAGCAGCAATAGTAGTAATAGCAGTAGTATTAGTAGTAGTTGTGGTAGTAGTAGGAGTGATAGAACCAATAATAGTTGTTGTAGGAGTAGTGGTAGTAGTGGTAGTAGTAGTAATTGTAGGAGTAGTAGTAGTAGTTGTAGGAGTAGTAGGAGTAGTAGTAGTAGCAGCAGCAGCATCTACAACAATAGTAATAGTAGTAGTAGGAGTAGAAGCCACCGCAGTAGTAGTGGTAGTAGTAGCAGCAACAGCAGTAGCAGCAGTGGTATAGTAGTATTTGTAGAACTAGTTGTAGTAGATGTTGTGGTACTAGTGGTAGAAATAGTAGCAGCAGTAGTAGTAGTTTGAGGTGTAGTAGTAGTAGTAGTAGTAGTCGCAGCAGCAGTTGTAGTACCAACAATAATAGTCATAGTAGTTGTTGTTGTTGTCGTTGTAGTAGTAGTAGTAGTAGTAGTAGTAGTAGTAGTTGCAGTAGTAGTGGTAATAGATGTTATAGTAGTAGTAGTAGTTGCAGTACTAGCAGCAGTCGTAGTATTAGTAGTTGTAGTAGCGACAATAATAGTAGCAATAGTAGTAGAGGTAGTAGTAGTTGAAGTTTATGCAACAGCTATGGTAGAACTAGTAGTAGTAGTAGTATAAGCAGCTGCTATAGTAGCAGTTGTAGTAGTAGTAGTAGTACAATTAGTTATAGTTGCAGCAGCAGCAATGGCAACAACAAAAGTAGAAGTAGTAGTAGTAATAGTAGTACTAGTAGTAATAGTAGTTGCAGTAGTAGTGGTAGTAGTAGTTGTAGCAATAGCCGTAATAGCAAGAATAACAATACTAGTGATAGTAATAGTATTAGCAGAAGTAGTAGTTGCAACAGTAGCAGCAGTAGTAGTAAAAGTGGCAGCTGTAGCAGTAGCAATAGTAGGAGTAGTACTAGTAATAGTAGTAGTCGTAATAGTTGTAGTAGCTGTAGTAGTAGTAGCAGAAATAGTCGCCATAGTACTATCCATAATAGTAGTAGTAGAAGCAATAGCAGTAGTAGTAGGTGTAGTAGTTGTAGTAGTAGTAGTAGTAGTTGTAGATTTAGTAGTAGTTGTAGCAGCCACAGTAGTGATAGTGGTAGCAGTACCACTAGTAGTGGTAATGGTAGTAGTAGTAGTTATAGTAGTAGTAATAGTGCAGTAGCAGTAATATTTGTAGTAATAGTAGGAGGAGGAGTAGTAGTAGCAGCAGCGGTAATACTAGCAGTAGTAGTAGCTGTAGTAGTTATGGTAGTAGTAGCAGTAGTTGTAGAATTAATAGTAGTTGTAGCAACCACAGTAGTGATAGTGGTAGCAGTAGCAATATTAGTGGTAATGGTAGTAGTAATAGTGCGGTAGCAGTAATATTTGTAGTAATTGTAGGAGGAGGAGGAGTAATAGTAGCAGCAGTATTACTAGCAGTAGAAGTTGTTGTAGCAGTAGTAGCAGTCCTATTAGTACCATTAGCAGCAGTAGCAGTGGGAGCAGCAGTAGAACAGTAGTAGTTGTTGCGGTAGTAGAAGTAGCAGTAGTAGTTGTTGTGGTAGTAGAAGTAGCAGTAGTAGTTATTGTACTAATAGTTATTGTAATAGTAGTAGTAGTAGTAGTAGTAGTAGTAGTAGTAGTGGTAGCAATACTAGTAGTTGCAGTTGTAGTAGCAGAAGGTGTACTAATATGAGTATTAGTTATAGCTATAGTAGTTGTAGCAGTAGCAGCAGTTGTGGTAGTAGTAGAAGTATTAGTAGCAATAGTTGTAGTTGCAGTTGTTGTAGTTGTAACAACAATTCTAGTCATAGTTGTGGTCAGAGCGGTAGTAGTAGTAGTAGGAAAAGGATCTCTAGTAGTAGTAGTAGTAGCAGCAGTAGATGTTGTTATAGTAGCAGCAACAGTAGCCATAGTAACAGTTGTAGTAGTAGTTTTAGAAGTAATAGTAATAGTAGTCGTAGTCGTAGTATCAGTAGTGGTAGGAGTAGTAGTAGTAGTCTTAGTCGTAGTAGTAGTAGTAGTAGTGGTAGAAGTAATAATAGCAGTCGTAGCAGTAGTTGATGTAGTAGTAATATTCGTAGTTCTAGCCATAGAAGTAGCAGCAGAAGTACTAGTAGTAGTAGGAGAAGTAGTGGTGGTAGTAGTAGCAACTACAATTATTGTAGTGAGAGATGTTGTAGTAGTTGTTGTAGCAGCAGCAGTTGCAACAGCAGTAGTAGTAGTACTATAGTTGTAGTTGCATTCATTGTAGTAGTAGGAGCAACAGTAGTAGTAATAATAGTAATGGCAGTAGTAGCATTAGTAGCAATAGCAGTAGTAGCAACAGTTGCAGTAGTAGCTGTAGTAGTAGAAGGTGAAGTAGTAGAACTAGTATTAATAGTAGTAGTGGTAGTAAGAGGAGTAGTTATAGCAGTAGTAGCAGTAGTGGCAGTCATAGCTGTAGTAACAGTAGGAGCAGTAGTGATACTAGAAGTAGCAGCAGTAGTAGTAGCAGTAGTAGTTGTTATGAAAGTGGTAGTTGTAGTAGTAGTTGTAGTAATAAAGGTAGTAGTAGCAGTACTAGTAGCTGTGGTAGTAGCAGTAGTCATAGTAGCAATGATAGTAGTAGCAATTGTTGTAGCTGTAGTAGTAGTAGTAGGAGTAGTATTTGTAGTTGCAGTAGTAGTAGTAGTAGTAGATGTTGTTGTTTTAGTAATAGTAGTAGTTGTGGTTGTTGTTGTAGTAATAGCAGTAGTTGTTGTTGTTGTAGTAGCAGCAGTAGTAGTAATAGAAATAATAGCAATAGTAGTGGTAGGAAAAGTAGTAATATTAGCAGTAGAAGCATCAGTAGCAGTGGTACTAGTAGTTGAGGTAGGAGTGGCAAGAGTAGCAGTAGTTGTAGTAGAAGGAGTTGTAGTTGTAGTAATAGTAGTAGTGGTAGCAGCCATTGTAGCTATAGTTGTGGTAGAAGTAGTAGTAGTAGGAGTAGTAGAAGTAATAGTTGTAGTAGTAGCGGGAATAGTTGTAGCAGTTGTAGTATTGGCAGTAATACTAGTAGCAATAGTAGTAGTTGCTGTAGTAGTACTAGTAGTAGCAATAGTAGTAGCAGTAGTTGCAGTAGTGGCAATAGCAGCAGTACTAGCAGTAGCAGTCGTAGAAATAGTGATAGTGGTAGTAGTAGTAGAAGTAGTTGTGGTAGTAGCAATAGTAGTCACATTAGTAGTTGTAGTAGTTGTTGTATTAGTAGTAGCATTGGTAGTACTAGATGTGGTAGCAATAGTAGTGGTAATTATAGTAGTAGTAGTAGTAGCATTAGTAGTAGTAGAATCAGTAGTAGCTGGAATACCAGTAGTGGTAGTAGTTGTTATAGTAGTAGTAGGAGGAGTAGTAGTAGTAGCAGTAGTAGCAGTAGTGGTCATAGTGGTGGTGGTGGTGGTGGTGGTGGTAGTAGTAGCAAGAGTAGTAGTAGCAGCAGCAACAGCAGTAGTAGTAGGAGTAGTAGTGGTAGCAGTAGCAATAGTAGCGCTAGTGGTAGTAGTAGTAACAGTAGTGCCAATAGTAGTAGTAGCAGTTGTAGTTGCAGTGGTCGCATTAGTAGTAGTAGTTATAGTAATAGTAGTTGCAGTAGTAGTAGTAGTAGTGGTGGTAGTAGAAGCATTAATAGTAGTAGTGGTTGTTGTTGTTGTTGTTGTTGTTGTTGTTGTTATTATTATTGTAATTGAAGCAATAGAAGTAGTAGTAGGAGGAAAAGTAGTAGTATTAGTAGTGGTTGCTATAGTAAAAGGAGAAGTTGTAATAGTAGCAGTAGTAGTAGTAGGAGGGAAAGTAGTAGTGGTAGTAGTAGTGATAGTAGTAGCAGTAACAGTACTAGTGGTAGTAGTAGTAGTAGTTGGAGTAGCAGTACTAGTAGTAGGTGTAGTAGGACTAGTAGTAGCAGCAGTAGTAGTAATGTCCGTAGTAGAAGTGGTCGTAGTAGCAATAGTTGTTGCAATGGTAGAAGTAGTAGTAGTAGGAGAAGTAGTAGTAGTAGGAGGAGGAGTAGGAGGAGGAGTAGAAGTTGTAGCAGTAGTCGTAGTAGCAGTAGTAGAAGTAGTACCAATACTAGTAGTACTAGTTGTTGCTGTAATAGTAGTAGCAGTAGTAGCAGTAGTTACCGAAATAGTAGTTGTAGTAGTCGTAACAATAGTAGCAGTAGCAGTAGGAGTTGTAGTAGTTGCAGGAGTACAAGTAGTTGCAGCTGCAGCAATTGTAAAATTATTAGTATTAGTAGTAGTAGTAGTAATAGTAGCAGAAGTAGCAGTGCTAGTAGTAGTAGTACTAGTAGTGGTAGTAGAATTAGTAGTAGTAGCAGCAATAGTAGCAATACTACTACTAGTAGTAGTAGTAGCAGTCACAGTAGCAGTAGTAGTAGTCGCAGTAGTAGAGTAGTGATAGTAGCAACAGTAGTAGTAGCAATGGTAGTAGTAATAGGAGAAGTAGAAGTAGTAGCATTATTAGCAGTAGTAGTAATCGTAGTAGCAAAAGTAGTAGCAGTAGTCATAGTAGCAATAGTAGAAGTACTATTAGTACTAAAAGTAGTAGCAATAGTAGCAATAGAAGTAGTAGTAGTAATAGTAACCGTAGCAGCAGTAGTAGCAGTAGTGGTAGTTGAAGTAGAAGTAACAGCTGTAGCAATAGTAGCAGGAGTTGTAGTAGCAGTAGTAGTATAAGTAGTAGCAGCGGTAACCATAATAGAATTAGCAATGGTAGCTATTATAGTAGTCAAAGCAACAACAGTAGCTGCAGTAGTTGTTGTAGTAGCAGTAGCAGTAGCAGCAGTTATTGTAGTAGTGGTCGTAGTAGCAGCAGCAGCAGTAGAAACAATAGCAGCAATAGCAGTAGTTGTAGTAGTAATACTAGTAGTAGCAACAGTGGTAATAGTAGTCGTAGCAGCAGTAATAGAAGTAGCAGTTGTGGCAGTATTAGAAGTAGTAGCAGTTGTAATAGTAGTTGTGATAGAGGAAGTAGCAGGCGTAGTATCAATGGTAGCAGTATTAGTAATCGTCACAAAAGAAGAAGTAGTACTAGCCATAGCCGTATCTATGGGAGGAGTAGTTGTAGCATTAGTAGTAGCAGTAGTGGTAGTAATAGCAGTAGCAGAAATAGTAGTAGTAGTAGTAGTAGTAGTAGTAGTAGTAGTAATAGTAGTAGAAGTAGTAGAAGTAGTTATTGCAGAAGTAGTAGTAGAAGTAGTGGCACTAGTAGTAGTAGCTATAGTAGTAGCCATAGTAGTTGTTATATAAGATGAAGCAATAGCGGTGCAATAGCAGTAGTAGTAGAAGTTGTAGTAGTAGAAGTTGTAGTAGTAGTAGTCGTAGTAGTAGTAGTAGTAGTAGTAGTAGTAGTAGTAGTAGTAGTAGTAGTAGTAGTAGCGGTAGCAGTAGTAGTTGTTATAGTAGTCGTAGTAGTAGCAGTAGTAGTATTAGCAGTAGTAGTAGTAGTAGTAGTAGTAGTAGTAGTTGAATTAGCAGCGGTGGTAGTAGTAGTAGTAGTGGTGGTAGTAGTAGTAGCAGTATTGTCAAGAGTAGTAGTTGATGTAGTAGCAGTTGTTGTAGTAGCTGTAGCCGTAATAATAGTTGTAGGAGTAGTTATAATAATAGTTCTAGTAGTAGCTATAATAATAGTAGCAATTGTAGTATTATCAATAGTAGTAGTAGTAGTAGTAGCAATAATATGAGAAGTAGTCGTGGTAGCGGTAATAGTAGCAGTAGTAGTAGTAGTAGTTGCAGTAGATACAGTGGTTGTAGTAGAAGAAGTAGTAGTAGTAGTAGCAGCAGGAGCAGTAGTAGAAGTAGTAGTAGTAATAGTCGTACTAGTAGTAGTAGAAGTAGAAATAGTAGCAGTTGTAATAGTAGTAGGAGAAGTAGTAGTAGTTGTTATTATTGGAGAATCAGTAGTAGTGGTAGTTGCTGCAGAGTTGCGCTAGTAGCAGCAGCTATAGTAATAGTAATAGCCGTAGTAGTAGTAGGATAAGTAGAAGTAGCAGTAGAAGAAGCAGTAGTAGTAAAAGTAGTAGCAGTAGTAATAGTATTAGCAGCGGTTGTAGTAGCAATAGCAGTAGCACTAGTAGTAGTAGAAGTCATAATAGTGGAAGTAATGGTAGTAGTAGCAAAAGTAGCAATGGTAGGAGTAGTAGTTGTTCTAGTAGAAGTAGTAGCTGTGTAGGAGTAGTAGTAGTAGTAGTAATAGTGGTTGCAGTAGCAGCAATAGTAGTAGTAGTAATAGTAGTAATAGTTGTAGTAGTAATAGCAGTAGCAGTAGCACCAGTTGCAGTAGTAGTAGTAGTATTAGTAATAGTAGTAGTATAGTAGTTGTAGTAGTATTTGTGGTAGCAGTAGTAGTAGCAGCCACAGCAGCAGTAGTAGCAGTAGTAGTGGTAGTCATAGTAGTTGTAGCAATAGCAATAGTAACTGTAGCAGCAGTAGCAGTAGTAGCAGTAGTTGTAGTTGTAGTAGTAGCAGTAATAGTAAGAGAACAAGTTGTAGTAGCAGTAGTAACAGTAGTAGCAATATTAGTCGTAGTTGTAGTTATAGTAGCAGCAGCAGCAGTAGTTCCGGTAATAGTAGTAATAGTAGCAGTAGCAGTAGTAGTAGGAATAGTAGGCATAATAGTGGTAGTAGTAATGGGAGTAGTGCTAGAAATTATAGTTGTAGAAATAGTAGTATTAGTACTAGTAGAAGTAGTAGTAGTTGTAGGGTTCATAGTAGTAGCATAAATAGTAGAAGTTGTTGTTGTAGTAGTAGAAATAGTAGTAGTAGTAGCAGGAGCAGCAGTAGTAGCAATAGAAAAAGTTGTTGCTATAGTAGCAGCAAGAGAAGTATTAGTATTATTAGTAGTAGTGGTAGTCGCAGTGGAAGCCATAGTAGCAGTAGTAGCGATAGTGGTAGTTGTAGTAGTACTAGTAGTAGTAGTAGCAGTAGTAGTAGCAGCAGCAGTAGTAGTAGTACAGGTAGTAGTAGTAGCTGTGGCAGTAGCAGCAGTAGCAGTAGTTGTTGTAATAGTAGTTGTAGTAGTTGTAACAACAGTAGCAGAAGCAGCTGGAGTTGTAGTAGTAGAAGGAATAGAAGTAGTACAAGCTACAATAGTTATGAATTAGTAGCAGTAGCAGTTGTAGCGGTAGTAGCAGAAGTAGTAGTATTAGTAGTGGTAGGAGAAGTAGCAATAGTCAGCAGTAGTAGCAGTACTATTAGTAGCTGTAGTAGCAGTCATAGTAGCAATAGTAGTAGTCGCAGTAGTAGAAGTAGTGGTAGTAGCAACAGTAGTTGTAGCAATAGTAGTAGCAATGATTTTAGTAGTAGTAATAGGAGAAGTGTAGCAATAGTCATAGTAGCAGTAGTAGTAGCAGTAGTCGAGTAGCAATAGTAGAAGTAGTATTAGTACTAGTAGTAGTAGCTATGGCAGTAATAGTAGTAGCTGTAGTGATATCTGTAGAGGTTGTAGTCGTAGTAGTAATAGTAGTAGCGGTTGTAGTAGTAGTGGTCATTGCAGTAGTAGTAGTTGTAGTAGTAGTAACAGCAGTAGCAGTAGGTGCAGGAGTTGTACTAGCAATAGTAGTATAAGTAGTAGTAGCAGTAGCCATAGTAGAATTAGCAGCAGCAGCATTAGTAGCAGTTGTAGCAGTAGTAGCCAAAGTAGCAGTGCTAGTAGTAGTTGTACTAGCAGTGGTAGTAAAGTATTAGTAGTATTAGTAGTAGTAGTTGTTGTTGTTGTTGTTGTAGTAGTAGTACTAGTTGTTGTTGTTGTTATTATACTAGCAATAGTAGCAGTAGCAGAAGTAGAAGTAGTGGTAGTAGCAATAGTTGTAGTAGCAGTAGTAGTAGTAATGTTAGTAGTAGTAGTAATTGGAGAAGTAGTAGTAGTAGCAGTAGTAATTGCGGAAGCCATAGTAGCCACAGAAGCAGTAGTAGAGGTAGTACTAGTAATAAAAGTAGTAGCAGTAGCAGTAGCCGTAGTAATTGTATGAGAAGTAGTAGTAGCAATAGGGGTAGTTGTAGTAGTAGTAGTAGTTGTTGTTGTTGTATTAGTAGTTGTAATAGTAGCATTTGTTGGAGTAGAAGTAGTGCTAGTAGTAGTAGTTGTAGTAGTAGTGTAGTAGAAATAGCAGCACTAGTAGTAGTAGCAATAGTAATCGACATAGTAGTAGTAGCTGTAGTAGTAGTAGTTGTAGTTGTAGTTGTAGTAGTAGTAGTAGTAGTAGTGGGAGTAGGAGTAGTAGTAGTAGCAATAGGAGTAGTTGTATTAGGAGTAGTTGTAGTAGTTGTAGAAGTAGTTGCAATAGTAGCAATCGCAGTAGTAGTAGTTGCAATAGTAGTAGTAGTAGGTGAAGTAGTTGGAGTAGTAGTATTAGAAACAGCAGCAACAACAACAACAGCAGTGGCTGTAGTAGTAGTTGTAGTAGCATTAGTAGAAGTAGTAGTAGTAGTAGTAGTAATAGCAGCAGTAGCAGCAGCAGCAGCAGTAGGACTTATAGTCGCAGTCGTAGTAGTTGTTGTTGTAGTAGTAGCCGTATTAGTAGCAGGAGCAACAGCAGTTGTAGTAGTTGTTGTCATTGACGTAGTAGTAGTAGTAGTAGTAGTAGTAGCTGTAGAAGTTGTAGTAGGAGGGGTAGGTGTTGGAGAGGTAGTCGTAGGAGCTATAGTAGTAGGAGGAGGAGGAGGAGGAGGAGTATTAGTAGTTGTAGGAGGAGGAGAAGTTGGAGTAGCAACAGAAGGAGTAGTAGGTGTCACAGCGATAGTAGAGGTAGTAGTTGTAGTAGGAGGAGGAGTAGTAGTTGTAGTAGTGGCAGTAGTAGTTGTAGTAATAGTAGTAGTAATAGTAGTACAAGTACCAACAATAGTAGTAGTGGCAGTACTAGTAGCAGTAGTTTCAGTAATAATAGTAGTAGTACTAGTTGATATAATAGTAGAATTACTAATTATTATAGTTGTAGTTGTAGAAGTAGAATTTTTAGTAGAAGTGGCAGTTGGAGTAGTAGTAGTAGCAGTGGTAGTAGCAGCAGCAGTAGTTGTTGTTGTGGTAGTAGTAATAGTTTCAATTGCAGTAGTAGGAGCAGTAGTATTGATAGTAGTAGTCATAGTAGTAGTAGTAGCAGTAGCAGGAGTAGTTGTAGCAGTAATAGTAGTAGAAGTATTATTCGCAGTGGGAGTTGAAGTCGTAGCAGTAGTAGTAGGTATAGTAATAGTAGTAATAGTTGTGGCAGTAGTAATAGTAGTAGTAGTTGGAGAAGTAGTAGTTGCAATCGGAGTAGTTGTAGTAGTAGTAGTAGTACTAGTATTTGTAATAGTAGTAGTTGTCAAAGTACTAGCAGTGCCAGTGGTAGTGGTTGTAGTAGTCGTGCAGTAGTACTAGTAGTAGTAGTAATAGTAGCAGCAGCAGTAGTAGTAGTCATAATAGGAGTAGTAGTATTAGCAATAATAGTTGTCATTGTAGTAGTAGTAATATTAGTCGCAGTAGTAGTAATAGTGAGAGAAGTACAATTGCCACTGTTGCTACTACAAATACTACCCCTAATTCTACTACTGTAGCTACTGCTGCTACTCCGACTACTACTTGTCTGCCACTAGCACTTCTAATGCTACTACTACTCCTACTCCAACTCCAACTACGAATGCTGCTACTACTACTATTTTTACTTCCACTACAACTACTGCCCCTAACACTATTTGAATTCCAACAACAACAACAACAACAACTACTACTACTGCTACTACTTCTATTACTACTACTACTACTGCTACTACTACTACTACTACTACTTCTACTACTACTGCTATTACCACTATTCCCACTTCTACTATTCCCACTACACTACTAAGACAATGACTACTACTACAACTAAAACAACTATTGCTATTACTACTACTATTTCTACTGCTCCTACTAATACTACTATTATTATAATTAATATTACAACAACTACTACTACTAATACTACTATTACCCCCACTACTATTACTACTACTACTACTATTACTACTACAACTACTGCTACTACTACTACTACTATCACTTCTACTACTACTCCTCCTCCTACTACTTCTACTACTGCTGCTACTATAGCTACTTCTACCATTACTACTACTACTCCTATCGCTACTTCTGCTACTCCTACTACTACTACTCCTCCTACTACAACAACTATTACTACAACAACTGCAACTACAACTACAACTACTACTTCTGCTACAACTCTTATTACTACTACTACTGGTGCTACTATTACAACTACTACTACTATACTACTAGTACTATGACTACTTGTACTACAACTCCTACTGCACCTCTTACATGTATTACTATTACTACTCCTACTACTACTACAACTACTATTACTACTACTACTACTCCTACTACAACTACTGCAACTACTACTAATGCTACTACTACTTGTAGTCTAGCTGCTGCTGCTACTAATACTAATACTCCTATTACTACAACTACAACTACAACTACTACAACAACTACTATAACTTCTATTTTTCGTACTACTACTACTACTGTTATCACTGCTACAACAACAACTACTACTCCTCCTACTACTACTACTACTATTACTACTGCTGCTACTACTCCTACTATTACAGCTGCTACTGCCAGTACTACTCCTACACCTGCTCCTACTCCTACTCCTACTACTACTGCTACTACTAATACTACTACTACTAGAACAACAACAACAACTACTACTACTACTACTAACACTAATGCTACTACAGCGACTAGTGCAACTACTACCGCTACTTCTACGACAACTACTACTACTAGTACTACTACTATGACAACTACTTCTACTATAAGTATTGCAACTTCTGCTACTTCTACTACTACTCCTACTAGTACTACACTAATACTTCCAGAATGACTACTACTACTACTACTACTGCTACTGCTACTTCAGCTAATAAAAATACTACTACAATAAATAGTACTGCTACAATACTACTATTACTGATAGTACTACCACTGATACTAATAGTACTACTTTTACGACTGCTATAATGACTACTACTACTACTAATGCTACTACTAATATTACCACTAAAACAATTATGGCTACAACGACTACTACTACTGCTACTACTACTACTATGACTGTTGTTGCCACTGCAACCGCTAGTAACACTACAATTGCTACTGCTTCTCCAACTACTACTACAACAACTATTCCTAATACTACACCAACTCCTACGACTACTACTACTAACACAAGTACTACTACTACTATGACTACTACTAGTGTTGCTATTACTACTACTACAACTACAATTACTCTTACTACTACTACTACTACAACAACAACAGCTACTATTACTGCTCCTACTGATACTACTACTACTACTACTACTATTACTACTACTACTACTACTCCAACTACCACCACCACCACCACTACAACTACTACAACTATTCCTACAACTACTACTACAACTACTTCTACTACTTCTACTTCTACTGCTGCTGCTACAGCTAATAGTACTACTACAACCACCACTACTACTGCTATTGCTAGTACAACTACTGCTACTACGACAATACTGCTACTAGCACTATTGCTGCTGCTACTACTACTATTGTTGCAGCCACTATGGAGAATATTACTAATGATACCACTACTACTACAACTCTTATTGCTACTACTATTAATACTACTACTATTACAGCTACTACTATTGCAACTACTACTACTATTACTGTTGTTGCTACTGCTGCTACTAATATGGCTACTACTACTTCTAGAATTACTACTATTGCGAGCGCTACTACTACCACCACTACTAGTGCTACTACTGCTACTACTACAACTTCTGCTACTAATACTACTACACCTACTGCTTCCCCTACTACTACTACTACTGCAACTAATACTGTGACTACTTCTACTTCTACAACTAAAACTAGTACTAATGCTACTAAATTTGCTACTACTACAACTGCTTCTACTATTGCCACTACTGCCACTACAACAACAACAACAACTACTACTACTACTAATACAACTGCCACTGCTACTACTTTTACTACTGCTACTACTACTACTGATTCAACTGCAACTTCAACTTCTACTACTACTGCTACAGCTACTACTGCTACTACTAGTGCTACCGCTAATACTCTTGCTACTACTACTACTGCTGCTACAACGCCTGCCACTAGTGCTATTACTACTGCTACTACTATTACTACTACAACTATAGCTGCTATTGTTACTTCTAAAACATCTTCGACTACCACTACCACCGCAACTACTACTACTGCTACTAATACTAATACTGCTACTACTACTTTGACGACTACTGCTGCTAATGCTACCATTAGTACTTCTCCTACTGCTACTACTTCTGCTATTACTAGTGCTACTCTTACTGCTATTATTACTACTACTACGATTACTGATACAAAGACTACTTCTACTACTAGTAATACTGCTACTACTACTACAACTACTACCAGTACTACTTCAACTACTTCTACTTCTACCACTACTAATAATGCTACTAGTACCACTACTACCATAACTACAATTACTATTGCTACTACCACTACTGCTACTACAGTTACAACTACTACTGCTATTGTTCTAGCTGCTATTGCAACTATTACTACTGCTACTACTTCCACTACTACCCTTATTACTGTTACTATCAATGCTACTATTACTATAGCTACAATTGCTGCTACTACTACTACTCTTGCAGTTGTTGCTACTACTACTACTGATAAAGCTGCTACTACTGCTACTGTTATTGCTATAGCTACTATTACTATTACTAATACTACTACTACTACAACTAGTACTACTATAGCTACTGCTCCCACTAATACTACTACTCCTACTACTTCTATTCTACTTCTACTGCAACAACTACTCTTACTACAACTACTGTGACCACTTCTAAACTACTACTACTTGTCCGACTGCTACTACTTCTACTACTACTACTGTTGCTACTACTATTGCCACTACTATCACTACTACAATAATAACAATAACAACAAAAACTACTACAACTACTACTACAACAACAACTGCTACTGCTACTACTCTTACTACAGGTACTGCTACTATTGCTTCAATTGCAACTGCTATTCCTACTTCCACTACTACTATTGCTATTGCAACTACCATTACTGCTACTACTACAACTTGTACTACTACTGCTACGATTACTATTACTACTTCTATTGTAACTACTACTACTGCAACGACTGGTACTTCTACAACTCATCCTACTACTACTACCACTGCTACCACTACTACTAGCACTACAATTGCTGCTATTGCTGCTATTCCTATTGCTAATAATACTACGACTGCCATTTCTACTCTACTACTATTCCGACTCCTTCTACTTCTACTACTACTACTGCAACTACTTTTCCTCCTATTACTACTACTTCTTCAGTGACTACTACTACTATAATTACATCTACTACTACTACTCCTACTACCACAATAGCTCCTACTACAGCTACTACTACTACTACGACTACTATTGCTGCTACTGCTACTATAACTCCTATTACTACTACTAATGTTGCTGCTACTGCTACCTTGACTAAGACTGCTACTCGGACTACTACTACTTCTAGTACTACTACTAATACTGCTGCTGGTATAGCTAATACTACTACTACTACAACAACAACTGCCACTACTACTAGTTCTACTCCAACAATTATAGCCATTGCGGCTGCTACTGCTACTACAACAACTACCATTGCTACTACTGTTGCTACCATTACTGCTGCTAGTACTACTGCTGCTGCTGCTACTACTACTTCTGCTACTCTTGCTACAGCTGCTACTAACACGACTACTACTACCAATACTACAGAGACATCTACTACTATTACTACAGACTGCCACTACTAGAACTACTACTACAACTGCTGCCATTGCTGTTGTTGTTGCTGCTACTAATACTGCTACTCCTTCTACTTCTCCTACCAATACTACTACAGCAACTGCTACTAATGCTACTACTACTACAACGACGACTATAGCTACTCCAACTACTACTACTACTATAGATACTACTATGACAACTTCTACTACAACAACTATTACTACTGCTACTACTACTACTCTATTACTATTGCTACTAATACTGCTGCTACTACTATTGCTACTACTACTGCCGCTACTACTAATACAAGTACTACTAATACTACTGCTACTATAATTATGACTGCTATTGCTACTACTGTTGCTCTTACTACTGCCACAACTTATACTACTTCAACTGCTACAACTACCATTGCTCCTACTACTGCGGCTACACCTGCTACTACTACAACCACTGCTGCTGCTAATGCAAGAACTAGCGCAACTGCTACTATTACTGCTGCTGCTGCTACTACTGCTACTACTAGTACCACTTCTGCTACAATTGCTACTGCTACTACCACTACTACTACTCTTACTACTACGGCTACAGCTACTATTACTCCTACTACTGCTGCTACTACTGTTACTACTACAACTACTACTGCTACCACTGCAACTTCTACAACTTATCATACTACTACTACTACTACTACTATTGCTACTACCACTACTACTATTGCTACTACCACTACTACTACTACTATTGCTACTACTGCTTCTACATCTACTACTACAACTACAACTACTACTACAACGCCCATTGCTAATGCTACTACTACTGTTACCACTACTACTACTACTACAACTACTACTAGTTTTACTACAGCTACTACTGCTACGATGACTACTATTACTACTATTGCTACTACTACTACTACAACTTTTGCGTATGCCACTACTACTAGCACTACAATCGCAACTGCTGCTACTATTGCTACTAATACTACTACTGCTACTTCTACTCCTACTACTACTCCTTCTCTTGCACCTATTCCAACTACTACTCTGACTCCTTCTAATTCTACTACTATTACAACTACGACAACTACTACTGCAACTACTTTTGCTGCAATTACTAAGACTTCTCCTTCTGCTACTACTACTACTACCACCACCACCAATATTGCTACTACTACAACTCCTACTACAACTACTGCTACTACTACTACTACTACTGCTACAACAACAACTACTACTACAACTCCTATTACTATTACTAATGCTACCACTAATGCTACCACGACTACTACGCTACCCTGACTACTACTACTTCTACTACTATAGTTGTTGCTGCTGCTGGTATAGCTACTACTGCCACCACTACTACAACGCTTACTACTACTATTTCTACTGCAACAACTATAGCCACTGCGTTTGCTACTGCTACTACAACAACTACGATTGCTACTACTGTTGCTACTATTACCGCTGAAACTACTACTAATACTACTACTACTGTTGTTACTGCTGCTATTGCTCCTGTTGCAGCTGCCACTAATACGGCTACCACTACTAATACTACTGAGGTAGCTTCTAGTACTACTACTGAGACTGCTACTACTACAACTACTACTGTAACTCCTGTTGCTGCTATTGTTGCTACTACAGCTAATACCGCTACTCCTTCTAATTCTCCTACTATTAATACTACACCAACTACTACTAATGTTGCTACTACTGCGACCACTACTACTGATACTCCTACTACAACTACTACTTCTGCTACTACTACTGCAACTACTTCTACTACTACTACTACTACTACTATTGCAACTGTTACTATTGCAACTACTACTACAAGTACTACTACTATTACTACTACTACAACTACTATTGCTATTGCTACTGCTACTGCTCTTACTGTTGCGACAGCTTCTACTACTTCAACTGTTACCACTACTACTACTCCAACAACTGCAGCGACAGCTGCTACTGCAAGAACTAGCACAACTGCTACTACTTCTGCTACTACTGCTACCGCTGCTGC
>RXID01016858.1:0-12542 GCA_005019695.1 Trichopus zeylanicus subsp. travancoricus
ACTACTGAGACTACTACTGCTGCTACAACTACTACTGCTGCTGCTACTGCTATAACTACTATTGCTGCTGCCACTACTACTGCAGCTACTCCCGCTACTATTGCGGCTAATACTACTACTACCACTACTACTCCTGATGCTATTGTTTTTCCTAATACTACTACTACTACTACTCCCAATGCTAGTGTTGTTGCTAATACTACTACTACTACTGTTGCTTGTTCTCTTTTTACTACTACTACTATTACTTCTATACTATAATAACAACTGCTAGTAATAGTACTAGTTCTACTACAACTATTGTTGCTCCTACTGCCACTACTACTGCTACTACTATTGCTAGTGCTACAACTTCTTCTTCTACAACTACTGTCACTCCTACTCCTACTACTACTACTACTGCAGCAACTCCTACTCCTAGTCCTACTACTACTACCTCTACCACTACAACTACTATCGCTGCTATTGCTACTACTACTACTACTACTACTTCACTTACAACTACTACTACAACTATTACTACTACTTCTATGAATGCTGCTTCTACTACTGTTGCTGCTACTGCTACTACTACCGTTACTGCTACCAAAAGTATTGTTGCGGCGTTTGCTAATACTCCTACTACAACTACAACTACAACTCTTACTACCAGTTCTGCTGCTGCTACTACTACTACTACTACTACAACTGTTGCTACGACTACTACTACTACAGCTACTGCTGCTACTTCTCCTCCTCCTCCTCCTCCTCCAACTACTACTACTTCTTCTCCTCCGACTACTACTACCACGATGACTATTGCCATTACTATGGCTACTACTTCTAGTACTACCACTACTTCTACTACTGGAACTACTTTTGCTACAACTACTACTACAACAACTGCTACTACTACTACTACAACAACAACAACTACTACTACTAGTACTACTGCTACTAATGGTACTACTATAACTACTACTACAACTGCTACTGTTGCTACAACTAGCACCACTTTTATAAGACTTTTTGCTAATGCTAGACGGTCGAAACCACTACTATTTTTACTTACAAAGCTTCTAGCTCCACTGACTAAGCTAACTACGACTATCTATACATACTGCTGCTGCTATAATTGCTACTATAGCTACAACTTCTATTCCTACTACTACTACTACTACTACTACTACTACTACTTCGCCAACAAGAACAACAATTAATATTACTGCTGATACTACTACTACTAGTACCAGCACTACTACTACTAATGTTACTATTACAACTGCTACTACTACCGTTACTACTACAACTACTACCATTGCTGCTCTACTATTACTAGTACTACTTCTACAACTACTACAACTACTATTGCGTCTACTGCGGCTAGTAGTACCACTGCTACTATTACTACTACCACAACAACTACTAATGATACTACAACTACTGCAGCTACTAGTACTGCTACTATGACTACTACAACTAGGACTACTAATAATACTACTACTCGGACTACTGCTACTATTACTGCTGCTACTGCTGCTACTCTAACTACTGCTACTACTACTACTACTGCTACTACTACTACTACTGCTACTACTATCACCATTGCTACTACTTGTACTACTGCTCACACTATTACTATTAGTCCCACTACTATTAGTACTTATACTACTAGTCCTCCTACTCCAACTCCTATTCCTACTCAAACTACTACTACAACAACAACTACTGCTATTAATACTATGATTATTGCTAACTCCTAATACTCCTACTAAAACTACTACTACTAATACAACTATTACTACTACTACTACTACTACTACTACAACAAGAACTAGTGCAACTATTACTACCACTACTGCTACAACTGCCGCTATTACTACTCCAACTACGATTACTACTACTACTACTACCACTGCTACCACTTCTACCATAACTACTACTACAAATACTACAACTACTAGTACAACTACAACAACAACTACTACTACTAATACTAGTCCAACTGCTGTAACTACTACTATTGCGATGATTACAACTAGTATAACTGCTACCTCTACTGCTACTACTACTACTACAACAACAACTACTACTACAACTATTAATCCAAATACTCCTACTCCTACTACTACTACTACTAATAGGATTTCTACTACTACGACTATTACTACTACTACTACCACTACTATAATTAATCCAAATACTCTTACTACTACTTCCACAACTACAACTACTCGTAACACTCCTATTACAATGACTATTGCTACTACTTCAACTTCTACTACTACAACTACTAACACTCCTATTACTACTCCTACTACTACTACTACAACTACTAGTACTACAATTGTTATAACTATGACTACGACTATAACTAATACAAATACTACTACTCCTAGTACTACGCTTACTATAGCTACTACTACAATTGCTACAACTACTACTATTTCTACTATTACTCCGACTGATACTACTACTACTACAACTACCACTGCTACTTCTACTACTACTCCTACTACTACTACTAGCAGAATTACTACTAAAACTACTAGTGTTGCAAATGTTGCTATTACTACTACTGCTGCTTCTACTTGTAGTACTAGGCAGCTACTACTACTGCTACAACTACTATGCTACCATTATTGTCACTACTACTACTATTAATACTTCGATTACTACTACTATTACTAATGCTACTACAACTAGTATTGCAACTAATACTACTATTACCAATAGTGCCACTATTGCTGCTTCTACTACTAGTACTATTGCTACTGCTACTGCAACTATTACTACTGTTACTACTAAAACTACTATTGCTGCTACTGGTATTACTACTACAACCAACACTACTACTACTCCTGCTACTTCTACTAATACTACTACTACTATTACTACTACTACAACAATTACTACAACAACAACAACAACAACAACAACTAAGACTACTACTACTACTACTACTACTATTACTACTACTGCTACTATTCCTACTACTTCTGCTACTACTACAACTATTACGACTACTACGATTGCTACGACTATAACTCCTAGTACTACTATTACCACTATTACTACTACTGCTACTATAAATTCCAGTACATCAACTACGGCTACTACCACTGCTGCTACTACTACTGCTCGTACTCTACTAGTACTTCTACTACTACAGCAACTTCTATTGCTACTCCTACTTCTACTCCTACTACTACCACCACTACTACTCCTACTACTACTACTCATACTACTACTCCTATCTACACCTATTCATACAATAGCAACAACAACTACTACTTCCACTACTACTACTACTACTACTACTACTACTATTACTGCGACTACTACTACTACTACTATTACTACGACTACTACTACTACTACTATTACCACAGCGACTAGTATTGGTACTGCTACTAGCACTACTACTACAATTGCTACTGCTACAACAACTACTACTACATCTACAATTACTACTGCTACTACAAGTCCCCAAGTTTTACTACTACAACAACTACTACTATGACAGCCTTTACTGTTACTACCTTTTCTACTACTACTACAACTCCGCCTACTACTACTACTAATACTACTACCATAACTACTACAACAACTGTTATTTCTATTACTACTAACACTACTTGTACTAATTCTATTGCTACTGCTACAACTATTACTACTATTGCTATTGCTGCTTCTACTGCTACTTTTGCAACTACTGTTACTTCTGCTACTATAAATACAATTGCTACTACTGCTACAACAACAACTACTACTACTATTGCCACTACTACTGCTATTATTACTTCTACTACGACTACTACTACTACCACAACTACAACTACAACTCCTACAACTACTATTACTACAACATCTACTACTACTCATACTACTACTCCTCCTACATCTATTCGTAGAACAACAACAATTACTACTACTACTACTACTACTACTACTATGGCTACTACGACTGCCATTAATACCACTGTAACTATAACTAGTACAAATACTACTGCTGTTATTACTACTACTACTAATACGACGCCTACTGCAACTACTACTCCTCCTACTAATACTAGTACTACTACAACTACCACTGAAACTTCTACTACTACTACTCCTCCGCCTCCTCCTCCTCTTACTACTACTACTACTACTACTACTACTACTACTACTACTACTACTAGTGCTGCAAATGCTACTATTACTGCTATTGTTGCTTCTACTTCTACTACTAGAACTACTACTACTACTACTGCTACTGCTGTTGCTGCTGTTGGTACTACTACTACAACTATTGCAAGTACTACTACTACTACTGCTACAACTACTACTATTGCCACTACTACTACTACTACTACAACAACCACTACTACTATTACTACAACAGTAACCACAACAACCACAACAACTTCTACTATTACTACTATTACTACTGCTGCTGCTATTTCTACTACTACTGCTTCTAATACAACTACTATCACTACTACGACTACTACGACTACTACTACTATAACTATCACTCCTACTACTACTATTACCACTATTACTACTACTACTATTAGAACTTATTCTACGTCTACTACTGCTACTACCACTGCTACTACTACTTCTATTAGTAGTTCTACTAGTACTTCTACTACAATTACTGTTACTACAGCTGTTACGTCTATTGCTACTCCTACTACTACTCCTACTGCTAGTACAACAACAACTACTACTCATACTACTACTCCTCCTACACCTAACCGTACTAGAACAATAACAACAACAACGACTGCTGCTACTACTACTACTAGTACTATTACTAATACTGTTGTTACTACTACTACTTCTATAATTACAACCGCTACTACTACTACTACTACTTCTACAATTACAACTGCTACTACTATTTCTACTATTACTTTTTCTACTACTACTACTATTACTTCTACTGCTCCTTCTACTACTATTGCTATGACTACTACCACTACTACTACATGTCCTATAACTTCTAATACCGTTACAGCTACTACAACAACTACTACTACTGCTAATACAATAATAACAACAACTACTAATAATACTACTACTATAACTACTACTTCGACTGCTATTGCAGCTACTACTAACACCAATTGTACTAATACTATTGCACCACTACTAATGTTACTACTTTTGCTACTACTGCTTCTACTGCTACTACGACAACTACTTCTTCTTCTACCACTACTACTACTACTGCTACTGCTACTACTACTACTACTACTACTACTACTACTATTGCCATTACTACTACTACTACTACTTCTAGTATTACTACTACCACTACTACAACCAGAACTACAACACATACTGCTACTATTACCACTACTACTAGTACTACTACTACTACTTCTACTTCTATTGCTACTCCTAATGCTACTATTAGCACTATTACTAGTACTCCTACTATTACTTCTACTACTAGAAGTGCTACCAGAGTTGCTACTTCTATTGCTACTAGTGCTACTTCTCCTACAACTACTACAACTACTCCTACGAGTACTACTACTACTCCTACTCCGACTACTATTGATACTACTACTACTATTGATACTACTCCTACTACGATTGATACTACTACTACTACTGCTGCTAATACTACTACTACTACTTCAACTAATACAAATACTACTATTGCTGCAGTTGCTACACCCACTGCGACTAGTGCTACGGCTACTACGACTACGACTACTACTACTGTCATTACTACACTACTACTATTACGACTATTACTACTACTACTTCTACCACAACGACTACTATGCTGCTGCTAACGACGACAACTACTCCAACTACAACTACTACGATGACTACTACTACTGCAACTACTAGTACTACGATAATAATAACTACTACTACTATAATTATTAGTACTACTGATATTGATGCTAGTACTCCTACAACTGCTACTACAACAACAATAACAATAACAACAACAACAACTAATACTACTACTGCAACAGCTGTTGTTGCTACTACACTGCTGCTACAACTGCTCCTACTAGTACTACAACAACAACAACAACAACAATAACTACTACTACTACAACTACAACTACTTCTACTACTACTACTAGTACTACTATTACTACGACTACTACTATTACAACAACAACAATAACTACTACTACAACTACTACTGTTGCTACTGCTATTGCTACTGCAAATACAGTTGCAACTGCAGCAACTGCTACTGCTACTACTACTACTACTATTATTGCTACTACTGCTGCAGCTACTACTGCTATTATTGCTACTATTAGTAATCGAACTACTATTACTACTACAACAAATAATAAAACTACTACTACTGCTGCTGCTGCTACTACTACTTCTACTTCTTTAGCTATTGCTACTATTCTTCTACTAGTACTGCTACAATGACTACAACTACAGCTACTACTGCTACTGCCACCACTACTATCGCTGCTACTACTATTGCTACTAATATAATAATTACTACTACAACAACTACTATAACTACTACTAATGCTGCTACTATTGATTATGTTGCTGCCACTACTACTACTACTTCTGCTACTACTACTATCGTTACTACTTCTGCTAATGCAACAACTACTACGGTTGCTGCTATAGTTGCAACTACTTCTACTACTACTCCTACTACTAATACTACTTCTATAACTACTACAACTATAGCTATGACGACTACAACTACTACTGTTATTACTACTACTACTACTATTACGACTCTACTACAACTGTTGGTGCTACCCCGAATACAAGATCCACTACAACTATAGTTGCTGTGACTACTACTACAACTACTGCTTTTGCAACCACTACTACGACTGCTACTACTGCTACTACTATGACTACTATAATTACTACTACTACTACTACAACAACAACAACTACTACTAGTAGTACTCTTGATTCTGCTAATACTACTACCACTACCACAACTATAGCTGCTACTACTATTACTACTACTATTGCTACTCCTATAGCTACTGCAACTACTACTACTACTGCTGTTACCGTTAATACTAGGACTAACACTACTGCTCCAACAACAACTACTACTACGACCACTACTACTACTGAAGTTACTACTACTACTACTACTACTACTACCTCTACTACTACTACAACTACAGCTATTGCTACTATTACTATTACTACTACTGTAGTTATTGCTACTATTACTTCTACTATTACAACACTACTACTACTGCTGGTGATCTCGCTACAACTAGTGGTACTACAACTATATTTGCGGCGACTACTACTACTGCTGTTGCTACTACTACTGCAACTACCACAACTACTACAACTATTGCCACAACTACTACTACTACCACAATCATTACTGCTACTACTTCTACAACAATAACTACTATGGCTACAATTCATTCTACTACTAGTACTAATACTACTACTACTACTATTACTTCCACAACTACTACTATTACTAGTACTAGGACTACTCCTACTTCTATAAAAATTACTATTGCTACTACTACTACTATTACAACTACTACTCCTACTACTAGTACGACGATGACTACAATTGCTACTACCACTAATAGCACTGCAGTTGTTACAATTGATACTACAATTGCTATTGCTGCTACTAATACTATTACTACTACTACTATTACCACTACTGCACCTACTAGTAGCATAGCTACAACAACAAATAGTACTACTACTACTACTTCTACTACTACTATGACTTCTCCAACGACAATAATCACTACTACTACAAATACTTCTCCTACTACTACTACCACTGCTACTACTACAACTATTACAGCTACTATTACTACTACAACTACTACAACTACTACTGCTACAACAACTACCACTACTACTACTTCTTCTACTACTTTCACTATTACTACTACAATTGCTGGTACTACTGCTATTATTACTACCACTACTACGACAACTACTACTAATACAACTACTTCTACTACTAATACTTGCACTACTACTGCTACTACTACTACGACAACTACTACTAATACTACTACTACTACATTTCCCACAATAACAACTACTACTATTCTCCTACTACTATGATTGCTACTACTACTCATACTACTACTACAATTACTACTATAACTACTACGCCAACTACTACTACTCATACTGCCGCTGCTACTACTGCTACTTCTGGAATTACAACGATTACTGCTACTACTTCTACTACAAATACGGTTGCAACAGCTATTGCTACTGCTACTACTGGAACTACGACGGTTGCTGCTACTACTACAACTGTAAATACAGTTGCAACTGCGGCAGCTACTACTGCTACTACTGCTACTACTGCAAATATAGTTGCAACAGTGGCAACTGCAACTACTACTACTACTATTGCTACTGCTACTGCTACTACTGTTACTACTGCTGCTACTATTACTAATCGAACTACTACTGCCTCTACCACAAATAATACTACTACTACTGCTACTACTGCTACTACTACTTCTACTTCTTTAGCTATTGCTACTATACTTCTACTAGTACTACTACTATGACTACAACTACTGCTACTACTACTGCTACTGCTAATAATATAATAATTACTACTACTACAACTACTATAACTGCTACTAATACTGCTACTATTGATTCTGCTGCTATTACTACTACAACTACTACTGCTGCTGCTACTGCTACTACTAGTACTTCTGCTACTTTTGATTTTGCTATTACCACTACTACTACTATTGCTGGTACTACTACTACAACTACTATTGCTACTACTTCTGCTACTGCAACTACTACTACTGCCATAACTACTACTACTACTACTCCTATTGCTACAATGACTATGACCATAACTACTACTAATTATGCTTCTGCTACTACAGCGACTACTATGACTACTTCTTCTTCTATTGCTACTACTACTCCTACAACTCCTCATACTACTACTACTACAACTACTACGATTACTACTACTATTGTTGGGACAAGTATTACTGTTGCGACTACTACTACTTCTGCTATTACTACTATTTGTACTACTAGGGTACTAATACTAACGCTACGGCTACTACTTTCACTACTACTACTACTATTATTACTACCACTACTACTATGGCTGCTATTACAACTACCACTTCTACTACTACTACTTTTGCTACTACTATAAGTACAGCTGCTACTACTTCTACAACTATAACTACCACTACCCTACTACTTCAACTCCTACTGCAACTACACTATTACTACTACACTGCTACTACAACTACAGCTACTGCTACAGCTATTGCTACTTCTATTGCTTCTTCTTCTTCTTCTTCTTCTTCTTCTTCTTCTTCTATACTACTACTACTACTACTACTTCTACTTATACTACACCTTCTACTACTACCACCACCACTACTACTACTACTACTAGTGCTGCTATTGTTGTGGCTGCTACTAATAATGCTTCTACTACAACAACTAATACTAGTACTGCAATAGATATAGCTACTACTATTGCTGCTACTATTACTACTACTACTGCTCCTACTACGACTAATACTGCTACAACTACTATGGTTGCTGCTGCAATTACTACTACTACTATTCCTACTACTATTAATACTACTATAACTACTATGACTGCTGCTACTATTACTACTACTACAGCTGTAGTTGTTGCTGGTGCAGCCACTAAAACTACTACTCCTACTACTTCTCTTGCTACTACTACTACTACAACTACTATTACTGCTACTACTAATGCAACTACTTCTACTACTACTACTACTACTACCCCTACTACTTCTCCTACTTCTACCGATACTATTGCTACTACTATTGCTAATACTGCTGCTACTGCTACTACTAGTGCTACTGCTACTTCTCTTGCCACTACTACTACTACTTCTGCTGCTGCTCAGACTACTACTGGTACAACCATACTACACTATTGCTACTGCTACTACCACCACCACCACACCACCACCACCACCACACTACTACCACTACTACTACGACTACTACTACTACTACTACTACTACTACTACTACTACTACTACTACTGCTACTGCTACTACTACTATTACTACTACTACTCCGGCCACTAATACTACTACTATTACTAAAACAAATAGTACTACTACTATTGTTATTGCTGCTAATACTTCTGCTACTACTACTGCTATTGTGGTTGTTGTTGCTACTAATACTATTACTAACGCTACTAATGCTACAACTACTAATGCAACTGCTGCTACTCCTACTACTACTAATGCTACTGCTACTACCGCTCACTATTACACTTTCGACTACTTCTACTACTACTGCTGCTGATGCTACTACCACTACTATTGCTGTTACTGCTAATACTATTACTACTACTACTGCCACTACTGCTAATATTTTTACTGCTACAACTGCTATTACTACTATTGCTTCTACTAATGCTTCTACTGCTACTGCAACTTCTACTCGTAGTACGACTAATTTTACACCTTCTGCTAATACTATAACTACTAATTTTACTACTACTACCACTACTTCAATGACATCTCCTACAATAACAACTACGAATACTTCTACTACTACTACTACTATTGCTACTCCTGCTACTGATACAACTATGACTACTTCTACTACTACTACTCGTACTGCTGCTGTTGCGACTGCTTCCACTACTACTAGTTCAATTACAACGGTTACTACTACTATAACTACTATGAATGCTACTATTACTACTACTAATACTACTACTACTACTGCTACTTCTAGTTCTACTCCGAAAACAACAACTGCCACCACTGCAACTACTAGTACTACTATAACAACAACTACTACTACTGCTACTATTGCTACTGCAACTATAGCTACTACTAATACTACTAGTACCACTCTAACTACTACTACTACTAACACTACTAATACTACTACTCCTGCTACTACTACTTCTGCTAGTACTACAGTAACTACTACTAATACTAGTATAACAATAACTACTGCTACTGATATGACTACTGCTACTGCTACTACAACTATTACAACTATTGCTACTACTGCTACTACTACTACTACCGCTACTGCTACTGCTACTACTACTACTACAACTGCTACTACGATTACTGATACTACACTACTACTATTTCAACTACAACAATAACTACTACTACCACTACTGCTTCTGCTACAATTACTACTAGTAGTACTTCAACTACTACTACTATTGCTACTATTATTACCATCACTATTACTATTATTACTACTGCTGCTGCTGCTGCTACTACTACTACTACTAATACTACTACTACTACTTCTAACACTTTGACTAGTACTAATACCGCTACTACTACTATTTCTACTACTATTACTACTACTACTACTATTATTTTTGCCACCACTACTGTTTCTACTACTGCTCCTACTACTACTCCAACTACTACTCCTACTACTACTCCTATTACTACTCCTACAACTGCTACTACTACTACTCTTACTTCTACTACTCCAACTATTGCTACTACCACTATTACTACTACTATTATCGCTGCTTCACCTATTCCTATTACTACTCCTACTGCTACTACTACTAGTATAACTACTATTACTACTACTATTACAACTGCCACTCCTATTACTACTCCGACTACTACGCCCATTACTACTACTAGTAGTTCTACTACTTTTAGTGTTAGTAGTACTAATATAACAACAACTGCTATAACGACTTCTACTACTACTACTAGTGCTACTAGTACTACTACAACAACTACTACTGCTAATTGCTACTCCTAATACGACTACTTCTACTACCACATGTACTAGTCCCTCTACAACAACAACAACAACTACTACTACTACTACTACTACTACATCTATTTCTACTACTACTACCACTACTACTACTAATAATAATAGTAATAATACAAATACTACTACTACTACTACTACTTCTACTAATACTACTACTACCACTACTACAACTACTATGACTACTATGACCACTACTACTGCCCTACAACTACAACTACAACTACTAGTACTATTTTTACTCTTATTACTTCTACTACTACTACCACAACAATACTACTACTACTACTACGACTACTACTATTTCTATGACTACTACTACTGCTACTACAACTACTTCTTCAACGAGTAATACTACTCCTACTACTATTGCTACTGCTCCTAATACTATAACCACTACTCCTATAACTACAACTACTACTACTTATACTACTACTACTACCACTGTTACAAGGACTACTACTACCACTGCTACTTTTGCTACAACTACTACTGCTAGTACTTCTGGTATTACTACAACTACTTCTACTACTACTACAACTGCAAAGTTTACTACTACAACAACTATTACTATAACTACTACTATCGCTAATACATTTACCACGACTACTATAACAAGTGCTGCTACAACTACTACTACTATAGCAACAATAAATACTACTGCTACTATTATTACTGTTCTTGCTACTCCTACTACTACAACAACTACTACAATAACAACAACGACTACAAATATTACAACTGCTTCTACTACTACTACTATTACTACTACTACTACTCCTACTAC
>RXID01016859.1:0-18177 GCA_005019695.1 Trichopus zeylanicus subsp. travancoricus
GTAGCAGTAGTAGTAGCGAAGTAGTAATAGCAGAAGTAGTAGTAGATGTAGTAGTCGTAGCAACATAATAGTAATAGCAGTAGTATTTATTTGTAACAGTTATAGTTGCAGTACATTAACCAGCAAAGTATAGGGCTTAGTACTAGTAGTAGTAGTGCTATTAGTAGTAGTGGTGTTGGTGATAGTAGTAGGAGTAGCAGCAGCAATAGGAGCAATAGTAGTAGTAGTAATAGTGGTAGTAGTAGTAGTAGTAGTAGGAGTAGTAGCAGCAGTAATAGCCATAGAGGTTGTAGTAGCAGCAATAGTAGTTGGAGTATCGGTAGTTGCTATGGAGGTTGTAGTAGTAGCAGCAATAGGAGTTGTAGTAGTTTTTGTAGCAACAGTATTGGTAGTAAGAGAAGTAGTAGAAGTAGTTGTAGTTGGTGCAGTATTTCCAACAAAAGTAGTAGGATTACCATTTTGCAGTAGCAGTTGAAAAAATAGTAGTAGCGGCAATAGTAGTAGGTGCAACATTAGTAAAAATATTTTTTATCGCAATAGTAGGAGGAGTTGTAGTAGTACTAGTAGCAGTAGCAGAAGTAGAAATAATAGTAGTAATTGTAGTTATAGTAAAGGCAATTGTATTAGTAGTAGGAGCAATATTTATCGTAGCAGCAGCAGTAGTAGCAGTTGTAGTAGTTGTAATAGTAGTAATACCAAGAGCAGTAGTTAATACAATAGTAGTAATAGCTATAGTCATCATAGTAGGAGAAGTGGGACTAGTAGTAGTAGCAATAGCAGAAGTAGTAGGAGTAGTAGGTGTAGTAGTAGTAATAGTCGTAGTAGTAGTAGTTGTTGTTGTTGTTGTAGTAGTAGTAGTAGCAATGATAGCAGTAGCCATAGTAGCATTTGCAATAGTAGTTATTGTAGTAGTAATAGTAGTTTTAGTAGTTGTTGAAGTAATAGTAGCAATAGGAGCAATAGTAGTAGTAGTAGTTTTAGTAGTTGGGGTAGTAGTAGTAGCTGCTGTTGCAGTCATAGTCATAGTTGTAGTCACACTCGTCGTGGTAGAAGTGGTAGTAGCAATTATTGTAGTAGTAGAAGATGTAGCAGTGGAATTAGTAGTAGTTTTAGTAGCAAAAGAAGTAGTAGTAAGAGTAGTAGTAGTAGTAGCAGTAGTTGTAGTAGTAGCAGAAGTAGTAGTTGCAATACTAGTAGTAGTAGGAGTAGTAGTACAAGCTGCAGCAATAGTAGAAGCAGCAGTAGTAGTAGTTGTAGTAGCAGTTGCAGCTGTAGTTGTTGTTCTAGTAGTAGTAATAGTAGGCAGAGTAGTTGTAGTAGAAGTAGCTATAGTTGCTGTAGTAGAAGTAGTCATTGTAGTAGTCATAGTAGTAGTAGCAGTAGTAGCATTAGTAGTAGTGCCAAAAGTAGTAGCAACTATAGTATTAGTTGGAGAAGTAGTAGTAGATGCAGTAGTTGTTGTACGAGTAGTAGCAGTAGTAGTAGTTGTTGTAGTTGTAGTAGTAGTAGGAGTACCTATAGTAGCATTAGTAGTTGTTGCAGTAGTAGTAGTACTAGAAGAAGAAGCAGTAGTAGTAGTAGTTGCAGGCCAAGTATTGGTAGCAGTAGTGGCTGTAGTGGCAATAGTGGTAGTCATTGTTGTCATAGCAGAAGTAGCAATAGTAGTAGTGGTTGTTGTTGTTGTTGTAGTAGTAGTAATAATAGGTGTAGTAGTCCTAGTAGTAGCAATAGTACTAGTAGAAATAGTAGTAGCAGTAGTATTAGTAGTAGTAGCATTAGTAGTGGGAGTAGTAGCAACAGTCATAGCTGAACTAGTAGTGGCAGTATTAGCAGTAGAAGTAGTAGTACTAGTAGTAGTAGTAGTAGTAGTAGAAGTAGTGGTAGTATTAGTTGTTGTAGTAGGGGCAGGAGTAGTAGCTGTAACTATAACAATAGTATTAGTACTAGTAGTTGCAACAGTAGTAGCGACAGTAGTTGTAGTAATAGTCGTAGTATTAGTTACAGTAGTAGTAGTAGAGTAGTAGTAGTAGTAGTAGTAGTAGTAGTAGCAGTAGTAGCAATAGTAGCAGTAGTAGTAATAGTAGCATAAGTAGTTGTAGAAGTAGATGTAGTTGTAGTAGTAGTAGTAATTTTAGTAGCAGTAGCAGCAGTTCTAGTAGAAGTGGCAATAGTGGCCGTAGTAGCAATAGTAGTAGTAGTAGCCATCATAGCAGCAATAGCAATACTAGTAGTAATAGTAGTTATAGTAATAGTAGTAGAAATCGTTATAGTAATACTAGTAGCAGCAGTTGTATTAGTTGAAGTAGCTGTAGTAGTAGTAGTAACAGTAGTAGGATAAGTAGCAATAGTGGGAGTAGCAATAGTATCCGTAGTTGTAGTAGTAGTAGTAGTAGGAGCTGCAACAGTAGTAGTAGTAGCATTAACAGTAGTTGTAGCATTAGTAGTAGTAGCAGCAGTAGTTATTGTAGAAGAAGTAGTAGTAGTAGTTATTATTATTATAGGAGAGGTAGTAGTAGTAGTAGCAGAAGTGGTTGCAGTAGTATTTGTTGTTGTATTTGTACACTAGTAGTAGCAGTAGTTGTAATGGTAGTAGTAGTTGTTGTTATCATAGTAGTAGTAGTAGCAATAGTAGAAGTAACAGCACCAGTAATTATTTTAGTTGTAGCAGTCGTAGTATTTGTTGTAGCAACAGTAGCAGTAGTAGCAGTAGTAGTACATGTAGTAGTAGTTGTAGTAGTAATTACAGTAGCAATAGCAACAGCTGTAGTCATTGAAGTTGTGGTAGCAGTAGTAGCAATAGCAACCATAGTTGCAATAGTAGTAGTAGTAGATGTAGTAGTTGCAGTGGTAGTAGTAATAGTAGTGGAAGAAGTGGAAGTAGTATTAGCACTAATTGTAGTAGAAGAAGAAGTAATAGTAGCAGAAGTAGTAGTAGTAGCATTCGAAGTAGTGGTAGTAGTATTTACAGTAGTAGTAATAGTTGTAGAATTAATATTAGGAGTAGTAGTAGTCGTAGTAGTAACACTAGTAGTAGCAGTTGTGGTAGTAGCAGCAGTAGTACTAGTTGGAGTAGTAGTAGTTGTAGTCGGAGTAGTTGTAGTAGTCGTAATAGCAGTAGGAGAAGTAGTGGTAGTGGTAGTGGTAGTCGTAGCTGTAGTAGTAGTATTAGTAGTGATAGCAGCAGCAGCAATAGTCATACTAGCAGTAGCATGTGTTGTAGTTGTAGCATTAGTAGTAGTAGTTGTAGGAGAAGTTGTAGTTGTAGTAGTTATTATTATTGTAGGAGAGGTAATAGTGGTTGTAGTAGTAGTAGCATTAGTATTTGTTGTCATATTAGTAGCATTAATAGTAGCAGTTGTTGTAATAGTAGTAGTAGGTATAATAGTAATAGCAGCAGTAGTCGTAGTAGTTGCAATAGCATTAGTAGCAGAAGCAGCACATCTAATTGTTATAGTTGTAGTAGTAGTAGCAATAGTAGTAGATATAGTTGTAGTTGTACATGTAATTGTAGTACCAGTAGAAGTAGTAGTAGCATTAGTAGCAGTAGCTTCCGTAGTAGCGGCAGCAATAGTACTACTAGTAGCAGTTGTGGTGGTAGTAGTAGTAGTATTAGTTGGTGTAGTAGTAGCAGTAGTAGCTATAGTAGTACCAGTAGTAAAACTAGTAGAGGAAGTAATAGTAGTGGCAATTGTAGTTGTAGCCGTAGTACTAGTACTAGTAGTAGTAGTAGTAGTAGTAGTAGTAGTAGTACTTATAGTAGCCGTAGTAGCAATTGTAGCAGTCAAGGTAGTGGTAGCGGTATTTGCAATAGGCGTAACAGTAGTAGAAGTAATAGTAGTAGTGGTAATAGTTGTACTAGAAGTAGTCATAGCAGTAGCAATAGCTATAGTATTAGTTGGAGTAGCAGAAGTAGTAGTAGTAGTAATAGTAGTAGGAGAAGTTTTTGTTGCTGTAGTAGTTGTAGTTTTAGTAGGAGCAGCTATGGTAATCATGGTAGCGATAGTAGTAATAGTAGTAGCAGCAACTGTAGTAGTTGTTGTAGTAGTTGCGGCAATAGCTATAATAGCGGTAGTGTAGTAGTAGTAGTAGTAGTAGTAGTAGTATAGTAACAGTATTAGCAGTAGTAATAGCAGTAGTAGTAGAGGTAGCAATTATCATTGTAGCAATAATAGTAGGGGTAGCAGCAGTAGTAGTAGCCGTGGTAGTAGTAGGAATAGTAGTAGTAGTAGCAGCAGTAGCAGTAGTAGTAGCTGTACTAGTAGTAGTAGTAGTAGTAGTGGTCGTAGTAGTTGTTATAGTAGCACTACTTGTAGTATTAGTAGCAGTAGCAACTACAGTAGTAGTAGTAGTGGCAGTAGTACTAGTAACAGTAGCAACAATAGTAGTAGTAGTAGCAGTAGCAGTAGTAGTAGTAGTTGTAGTAGTAGTAGTAATAGGAGTAAGTGTGGGAGTAGGAGTAGCAGTAGGAGTAGTAGTAGTTGTTATAGTTGTAGTAGTAACAGTAGCAGTAGTAGTAGTAGCAGCAGTAGTAGTAGTAATAGTAGCAGCAGCAACAACCGTAGTAGTAGTAGTAGTAGTAATAGTTGCAACAATAGTAGTAGTTGTAGTAATAGGAGTATGTGTTGCACTTGGAGTAGCAATAGGAGTAGGAGTAGGAGGAGTAGTAGTAGTAGTAGTAGTAGTAGTATTAGTAGTAGTAGTAGTAGTAGTAGTAGTAGTAGTAGTAGTAGTAGTAGTATTAGTAGTAGTAGTAGTAGTAGTCATTGTAGTAGTAGTAATAGTTGTAGTAGTAGTGGCAATAACTGTAGTAGTAGTAATGGTAGTGGTAGTAGCAGCAGTAGTAGTAGCAGTAGTAGTAGCAGTAGTACCTGTAGCAGTAATAGTAGTAGTAGGATTACTAGTAGTAGTAGGAGTAATAGTAGTAGTTCAAGTAGGAGTAGCAGTTGTTGTAGCAGTGGCAGTAGTACTGGTAATAATAGTAATAGTAGTTATAGTACTAGCAGTAGTTGTAGTCGTAATAGGAGGAGTAGTAGTATTAGTAGTAACAAAAGTAGTAGCAGAACTGGTAGCAATACTAGAAATAGTAGTAGTAGTAGTAGAAGTACTAATGGTTGTAGTATGAGTTATTGTAGGAGTAGTAGTTGTACTTGTAGTAGTCGTAGTAGTAGTAGCAGTAATATTAGTAATAGTTGTTGTAGTAGCAATCGTACTAATAGTTGTACTAGTAGTAGTTGCAGTAGAAGTAGTAGTAGTTGTAATACGAGTAGTAGTAGTAGTATTAGTGTAGTTTTAGTAATAGTAGAAGAATTGGTGTAGTTGTAGAAGTAGTAGCTGTAGTAGTAGAAGTAGTAGTTGGTGAGGTAGTAGTAGTAGTAGTGGTGGTGGTAGTGGCAGAATCAGTAGTAGTTGTGGTAGTAGTAGTATTAATAGTAGTAGCTGCAGCAATAGTAGTAGTAGTAGTAGTAATAGGAGAAGTTGTATTAGCTGTTGCAATTGTAGCGGAAGTAGCCATAGTTGTAGTAGTTAAAGTAATAGCGGTAGTAGAAGCAGCAACAATAGCAGCAGCAGTAGTAGTAGCTGTAGCAGTAGTTATTATAGCAGAAGTAGTAGTAGCAGTAGTAGTGGTAGCAGAAGTAGTAGTAGTAGTAATAATAGTAGTAGTAGTAGTAGTCATCATAGCAATGGTACTAGTAGTAAAGGTAATAGCAGTTGCAGTAGTCGCAGAAGTAGCATAAGCAGTTGTTGAAATTGCTACAATAGTAGTCGCTATTGTAGTAGTTGTAGTAGGAGTAGCAGCAGCAGCAGTAGTAATAGTAGTAGTGTTGGAGTACTAGCAGTAGTAGTAGTTGTAGTAGTGGTAGCAACAGAAGCTTTAGTAATGGAATTAGTAGTTGTATCAGTAGTAGCATTAGTTATTGAATTAATAGTAGTAGTAGTAGCAGCAGGAGCAGTAGTAGTAGGTGTAGGGAAAGAAGTAGTATAAGCAATAGCAGTAGGAGAACTTGTTGTTGTATTTGTAGTGGCAGTAGTAGCAGAAGTTGCAGTAGTTGTAGTGGTAGCAGTAGTAGTTATAGTAGCAGCAGCAGAAGTAGTAGTAGCAGTAGCTGTAGTAGAAGTACTACTAGTAGTAGGAGCAGTCGTAGTAGTGTTAGCAATAGTAATAGAAGTCGGGGTAGTAGTTGCAGTAGTAGCAGTAGTCGTAGCAACCATAGTAGTTGTAGAAGTAGTAGCAATACAAGTAGCAATAGTAGTAACAGCAACAGTAGTAGCTGCAATACTAGTAGTACTAGTTGTAGTGGTGGTAGTAGCGTTAGTAGTAGTACTAGCGCTAGTAGGAGCTATAGAAGCGATTGTTGCAGTTATTGTAGTATGAGCTGTAGTAGTAGCAATAGTAGTAATAGTAGGAGCAGTTGTAGTTGTAGCAGGAGTAGCTATTGTAGCAGTTGTAGAAGGAGTATTAGTCGTAGTAGTAGTGGTTGTAACAGTAGAAGTGGTAGGAGTAGTAATAGTAGTAGCAAGAGCAGCAGAAGCAGTAGTAGTAGTAGTAGCAATGGGACTAGTAGTAGTTGGAGCAGCATTAGTAGTAGTGTAATAGTAGTAGTCGTAGTAGTAATAGTAGCAGCAGTGGCAGTAGTAGTACAGGAAGTAGTAGTAGCTGGAGGAGCAGTAGCATTAGTACTAGGAGTAGCAGTCGCAGTTGCAGTTGCAGTAATAGAAGTAGTAGTAGTAGCAAAAGTAGTTGCAGTATTATTTCTAAACATAATAATAGTAATAGTAGTAGTAGAAGCTGGAGTAGTTGTAATAGTAGCAGTAGGAGTAGAAGAAATAGTTGTAGCAGTAATAGTAGTTGGAGCATTAGTGGTAGTGGAAGTTGTAGTGGAAGTAGTAATAATAGTAGTAGTAGCAGTAGTAGCAGTTGGAGTAGTAGTAGTACAGTAGTAGTAGAAGTTATTATTGTTGTAGTAGTTGTAGTCATAACAGAAGGAGAAATACCAGTAATAGTAGCAGCAGTAGCTATAGTACCGGTACCAGTAGTAGTCGTAGTAGTAGTAGTAAAACTAGTAGTAGCAAAAATAATAGTAGTAGTAGTAGTAGCAGCAGCAGTAGTAGAAGTAGTATAGTTATTGTTGTTGTTGTTTTAGCAGTAGTTGTAGTAGAAGTAGTAGTAGTAGTTTTAGTTGTAGAAACAGTGGTAGTAGTAGTAGTAGTAGCAGTAGCAGTAGGAGTAGGAGTAGTAGTGGTCATAGTAGCAGAAGCATTTGAAGCAGTAGAAGTAGGTGCAGTAGTAGTAGTAATCTTAGTAGTAGGTAGTCATTGTAGCAGTTATTGTTGTACTAGCAATATTAGCAGCAGTAGCAATAGTAGCAGCAGTAGAAGTATTTTTGATAGTTGTGCTAGTTGTAGTAGCTATTGTAGCTGTAGTAGTAGTAGTAGTAGCAGTAGGAGTTGTAGCTATCATAGTAGTAGTAGTCGTAGTAGTAGTAGGAGAAGTAGTAATTGTCATAGTAGATATTGTAGCCGTTGCAGTATTAGTAGTTGTAATAGTAGTTGTAATAGTAGTAGAAGTAGTAGCAACACTTGCAATAGTAGTAGTAGCTAATGAACTCGTCGATGTAGTATTAGTTGTAGCACTAGTCAGAGTAGGAGTAGCAGTAGCAGTAACAGGAACCGTATTACCTATAGTATTAGTAGTAGTTGTTGTAGTAGTTGCATTAGTAGTAGGAGTAGGAGCAGTTGTAGCACTTGTAGTAGTTGAAGTTGTAGTAGTAGTAGTCATAATAGTTGGAGCAGTAGTAGTTGTAGTAGGAGTTGCAGTAGTGGTAGGAGTATTAGAAGAAGTAGTAGTGGTTGTAGTAGTAGGAGGAGTAGTTGTAGTAGCAGGAGTTGTAGTAGTAGTAGAACTAGTAGCAGTCGAAGTAGGAGTAGTAGTTGCAGTAGTAGTAGTTGTAGTAGCAGTATTAGTAGTAGTAGAAGTAGTAGTCATAGTAGCAGCAGTAGCAGTAGTAGTAGGGGCAAAAGCAGTTTAAGTTGCTACAGTGGAAGTAGTAGTAGTAGCAGTAGTAGTAGGAGTATTATCAGTAAAAATAATAGTAGCAGTAATACTTAAGGAGCAGTAGTAGTAGTAGGAGCAGCAGTAGTAGTGTTAGCTGTAGTTGCAGTAGCAGTAGTAGTAGTAGTAGTAGTAGCCATACTAGTAATTGAAGTAGTAGCAATAGTAACTGTACTAGCAATTGAAGTAGTAGCAGTAGTAGCTATAGTAGTAGCAGTAGTTGTAGCAATAGCAGTAGTAGTAGCAGTTATAGTATTAGCAGTAGTCATAGTAGTAGTAGTAGTAGCAGCAGTAGCTTTAGTAGTGCAAGTAGTAGTAGTAGTAGCAGAGGTAGAAGTTGTAGCAGCAGCAGTAGTAGTTACGATAATAGAAGTAGTAGCAGTAGTAGCAGCAGCAGTAGTAGTAGTAGTAGTAGTATTTTTAGTAGTTGGGGTAGTAGTAGTTATCGTTGTAGCAGAAGTAGTTGTAGTAGTAGCTCTCATAGTACTAGTTGTAGTAGTAGTGGGAGAAGTAGTAATAGTCTCAACAGCAATAGTAGCAGCAGTAGCAGTAATAGTAGCAGCAGTAGTAGTAGTAATAGTAGTAGTTCTGGGAGAAGTAGTAGCAGTAGCAGTAGCAGTAGTTATAGTAGTAGTTTAAATAGTAGTGGTAGTAGTGAAAATCGTAGCAGTAGAAGCAGTAGCAAGAGTAGTCCCCGTAGTAGCAATAGTAGCATCAGCTGGAGTAGCAGCCGCAGTAGTAGTTATAGTTGTAGTAGTAGTAGAATTAGTAGCAGCACTAGTAGTGGTACCAATAGTAGTTATAGTAGGCATAGTAGTATTAGGAGGAGGAGTAGTAGTAGTAAGAGGAGTTCTAGTAGTAGCAGTAGTGGTAGTCGAAGAAGTAGTAGTAGAAGAAGTTGCAATAGTAGTACTACTAAAAGTAATAAAAGTACTAGTAGTCGTAGAAGGTATAGTCGGAGTAGTAGTAGCAGTATTAGGAGTAGTAGTGGTAGTAGTGGTTGTAACTGGAGAAGTAGTAGTAGCAGTTTTAATAGTAGAAGTGGCCGTTATACTACTAGCAATAGTAGTAGTTATAGTAATAGTACTAGTAGTAACCGTAGTGGCAAAAGTAGTGGTAGTGGTATTAGTCATAGCAGTAGCAGTAGCAGTGGATGCCTTAGTGGCAGTTGTAGAAGTAATAGTAGTAGTAGGAGCAGCAATAGTAGCAGTAGTTGCAATAGTTGTTGTTGTAGTAGTAGTAGGAGGAGGAGGGGTAGTAGTAGTAGTAGCAAACATAGTAGTTGTAGTACTAGTAGTAGTAGGAGTAGTAGCAGCAGCAGCAGTAGTAGTATTAGTAGCAACAACAACATTAATAGTAGTAGTAGCCGCAATAGTAGTAGCGGTTGTCTTAGTAGTAGCAGAACTAGTAATTGTAGTGGTAGTAGATGCAGTTGCAGCCACAACAACAATAGCAATAGTAGTAGTAGTAGCAGTTGCAGTTGTAGTAGCAGTAGCATTAGTAGCAGTAGCAGTAGTTGTTGTAGAGGCGGTAGTAGTAGTAGTAGTAGTCATAGTAATAGTAGTAGTAGCAACAGTAGTTGTAGCAGCAACAACAGTTGTAGAAGTAGTAGAAGTAGTATTAGTAGCAGTAGCAATAGAAGTAGTAGTAGCTATATTATTAGTCGCAATTGTAATAGTAGCAGTAGTAGCACTAATTGTGGTAGCAGTCGTCGCAGTAGTAGCAGCAGTAGTAGCGGTAGTAGTAGTAGCAGTAGTAGCAATAGTAGTAATAATTGTAGTTGCTGTTGTAGTTCTAGTAGAATAAGTACTACTAGTAGTTATCGTTGTTGTAGAAGAAATAGTAGCAATAGTTGTAGTTGTAGTACTAGTATTTCTTGTCGTAGTAGCAGTTCTAGTAGTTGTTCTAGTTGTAGTTGTAGTAGTAGCAGTAGTAGTAGTAGTAATTCTAATAGTAATAGAAGTAATAGCCATAGTAGCAGCAGTAGTAGTAGTAGTAGTTGTAGTAGTAGTATTAGTAGTAGTAATAGTAGTAGAAGAAGTAGTAATTATTGTAGTAGCAGTAGTAGTAGTAGTATTAGTAGTAGTTATAGTAGTAGAAGAAGAAGTAATTATTGTAGTAGTAGTAGTAGTAGTAGTAGTAGTACTAGCAAAACTAGTAGTAGGTGTAGAAGCAGTAGCAGCACTAGTATTAGTTGGAGCAGCAGAAGTCGTAGTACTAGTTCTAGTTCTAGTAGTAGTAGTAATACTAGTAGGAGAAGTAGTAGCAGTAGCAGTAGTAGTAGCAGCAGTAGTAGTAGTAGTAGCGGTAATTGTAGTAACAGTAGTAGCAATCGAAGTAGTGGAAGCAACAGTAGTTGTAGTAGCCGTCGTAGCAGCAACAGCAGCAGTAGTAGTAGTAGAAGTAGTAGCAGTAGTACTAGTAGTAGTAGGTTTAGTAGTCGTAGTCGCAATAGCAGTAGTTGTATTACTAGTAGTATTAGTTGCAATAGTAGTTGGAGTAGTAGTATTCGTAGCCATAGCAGCAATAGTAGTAGTAGTGGCAGTAGTTTTAGTAGTTGTAGTAGTAACAGTTGCAGCAGTTGCATCTATTGCTTGTGTAGCTGGAGTAGTAGTAGTAGCTGTAGTAGCCCTAATAGCAGTGGGAGTAGTAGCAGCGGTCATAGCTGAAGTAGTAGTGGTAGTATTAGCAACAGCAGCAGCAGTAGTAGTAGTAGTAGTAGTAGTAGTAGCAGAAGTAGCAGTAATAGCAGTAGTAATAGAAGTAGTGGTAGTATTAGTTGTTGTAGTAGGGGCAGGAGTAGTAGCAGTAACTATAATAGTAGTAGCAGTTGTAGTAGTTGCAGCAGTAGTAGCGGCAGTAATTGTAGTAATAGCCATAGAAGTAGTTGCAGTAATAGTAGTAGTGGTACTAGCAGTACTAGTAGTCGGAGTGGCAGTAGTAGCAATAATAGCAATAGCAGCAATAGTAGCATAAGTAGCTATAGAAGTAGATGTAGGTGTAGTAATAATAGTAATTTTAATAGCAGTAACAACAGTTGTAGCAGTCTGAGTTGTAGTAGCAGAAATGGCATTAGAGGCCGTAGTGGCAATAGTAGTAGTAGTAGCAGTTGTAGCAACAGAAGCAATACTAGTAGTAGTAGTAGTCGTAGTAAAAGTAGTAGAAGTCGTTGTAGTAATACTAGTAGCATCAGTGGTATTAGTTGGAGTAGGAGTAGTAGTAGTAGTAGTAACAGTAGTAGGATAAGTAGTAGTAGTGGGAGTAGCAGTAGTATCCGAAGTAGTACCAGTAGTTGTAGTTGTAGCAGCAATAGTAGTCGTAGTAGCATTAGCTGTAGTTGTAGCATTAGTCGTAGTAGCAATAGTAGTTGTTTTAGAAGAAGGAGTAGTAGAAGTAGTTATTATTGCTATTGGAGAGGTAGTAGTAGTAGTAGTGGAAGTGGTTGCAGTAGTATTTGTTGTTGTATTAGTAGCAATAGTTGTAGCAGTAGTTGTAATAGTAGTAGTAGTTGTTATTGTCATAGTAGCAGCAGTAGCAGTAGTAGAAGTAGCAGCAAAAGTAATTGTTGTACTTGTAGCAGCAGTAGTATTTGTTGTAGCAACAATAGTAGCAGCAGCAGTAGTAGTAGATGTAGTAGTAGTAGTAGTACTAATTGCAGTAGCAATAGCAGCAGTTGTAGTTGTCGAAATTGTGGTAGCAGCAGTAGCAATAGCATCAATAGTTGCAATAGTGGTAGTAGTAGATGTAGTAGTTGTAGTAGTAGTAGTAATAGTAGTGGAAGAAGTGGAAATAGTAGTAGCACTAGTTGTAGTAGAAGAAGAAGTAATAGTAGCAGAAGTAGTAGTAGTAGTAGTAGTAGCAGCAGCAGTAGTAGAAGTAATTGTAGTAGTAGTAGTCGCAGTAGTAGCATTCGAAGTAGTGGTAGTAGTATTTGCAGTGGTAGTAACAGTTGTAGAAGTAATAGTAGGAGTAGTAGAAGTCGTAGTAGTAACACTAGTAGTAGCAGTTGTAGTAGTAGTAGCAGTAGTACTAGTTGGAGTAGCAGTAGTTGTAGTCGGAGTAGTAGTAGCAGTCGTAATAGCTGTAGGAGAAGTAGTAGTAGTGGCGGTAGTAGTCGTAGCGGTAGTAGTAGTACTAGTAGTAATAGCAGTAGCAACAACAGTAGTACTAGCAGTAGCATTTGTTGTAGTTGTAGCATTAGTAGTAGACATTGTAGGTGAAGTTGTAGTTGTAGTAGTTATTATTGTTGTAGGAGAGGTAATATTGGTTGTAGTAGTAGTAGCATTAGTATTTGTTGTTGTATTAGTAGCACTAATAGTAGCAGTAGTTGTAATAGTAGTAGTAGATATAATAGTAGTAGCAGTAGTAGTCGTAGTTGCAGTAGCAGTAGTAGCAATAGCAGTAGTAGCTAAAGCAGCAACTCTAATTGTCATAGTTGTAGTAGTAGTAGTATTTGTTGTAGCAATAGTAGCAATAGTAGCAGTAGTAGTAGATGTAGTAGTAGCTGTAGTTGTAATTGTACTAGCAGTCGAAGTAGTAGTAGCATTAGTAGCAGTAGCTGCCATAGTAGCGGCAGAAGTAGTACTACTAGTAGCAGTAGTGGTGGTAGCAGCAGTAGAATTAGCTGGTGGAGCAGTAGCAGTAGTAGCTATAGTAGTAGCAGTAGTAAAACTAGTAGAGGAAGTAATAGTAGTGGCAGTAGTAGTTGTAGCCGTAGTAGTAGTAGTAGTGTTAGTAGTAGTACTTATAGTAGCCATAGTAGCAGTTGTAGCAGTCAAAGTAGTGGTAGCAGTATTTGCAAATAGATTTAATAGTAGTAGAAGTAATAGTAGTAGTAGTAATTAGAAGTAGTCGTAGCAGTAATATTAGTCATTGCAGTAGCAGTCGCAACAGCTATAATATTAGTTGGAGTAGCAGAAGTAGTAGTAATAGTAATAGGAGAAGTTTTAGTTGCTAAAGTAGTTGTAGTATTAGTAGGAGCAGCAATTGTAGTAACAGTAGTAGCAGCAACTATAGTAGTTGTTGTAGTAGTTGTGGCAACAGCTATAATAGCGGTAGTGTAGTAGTAGTAGTAGTAATAGTAGTAGTAGTAACAGTATTAGCAGTAGTAGTCGTAGCCGTGGTAGTTGTAGGAATAGCAGTAGTAGTAGCAGCATCAGTAATAGTAGGAATAGAAGCAATAGCAGGAGTAGTAGTTGTAGTAGCAGCAGTAGTAGTAGTAGTAGTCGTAGTAGTAGTTGTTATAGTAGCACTACTACTACTACTACTGCTACTACTAGTGGTAGTAGTAGCAGCAATAGTAGTAGTAGTAGTGGTAGTAGTACTAGTAACAACAACAGTAATAGTAGTAGCAGTAGTAGTTGTTGTTGTAGTAGTCGTAGTAATAGGAGTAAGTGTAGGAGTAGGAGTAGCATTAGGAGTAGTAGTAGTTGTTATAGTTGTAGTTGTAAGAGTTGTAGTAGTAGTAGCAGCAGCAGCAGCAGTAGTAGTAATAGTAGTAGTAAGAGTAGTAGTAGTAATAATAATAGTTGCAACGATAGTAATAGTTGTAGTAATAGGCATAGGTGTTGGACTATGAGTGGAAGTAGTAGTATTAATAGTAGTAGAAGGAGGAGGAGGAGGAGGAGTAGTAGTAGTAATAGTAGTAATCGTAGTAGTAGTAGTAGTAGTGACAATAATAGTAGTAGTAGTAATAGTAGTGGTAGTAGTAATAGTAGCAGTAGTAGTAGTAGCAGTGGGAGTAGTAGTAGTAGTAGCAGTAGTAGCAGTAATAGTAGTAGTAGGATTACTACTAGTAGTAGGAGTAATAGTAGTAGTTCTAGTAGTAATAGCAGCTGTTGTAGTAGTAGCAGTAGTACTGGTAATAGTAGTAATAGTAGTAATAGTATTAGCAGTAGTAGTAGTGATAATAGGAGGAGGAGTAGTATTAGTAGTAACAAAAGTAGTCGAAGAAGTGGCAGTAATACTAGAAGTAGTAGTAGTAGTAGTCTTAGCAGTAGTACTAGCAGTAGTAGAAGTACTAATGGTGGTAGTGTGAGTTGTAGTAGGAGTAGTAGTTGTACTAGTAGTAGTCGTAGTAGTAGTAGCAATGGTAGTAGTAATAGTAGTTGTAGTAGTAGTCGTACTAGTTGTTGTACTAGTAGTAGTTACAGTAGAAGTAATAGTAGTATTAATATGAGTAGTTGTAGTAGTAATAGTGGTCATAGCAATAGTAGTAGTAGTAGTAGCAGCAGTAGCAGTAGTTGTAGAAGTAGTAGTAGTAGTCATTGTAGTAATTGTAGTAGTAGTAGTTATTGTAGAAGCAGTTGTTGTTGTTGTAGTAGGAGTAGGTGTTGGTGTAGGAGTAGTTGTAGTAGTCGTAGTAGTAGTTGTAGTTGTAGTAGTAGTGTAATAATAGTAGCAGCTGTTCTTTTAGTAGAGGCAGTAGTAGTAGTAGTTGCAGTAGTAGAAGCAGCAGTAGTTGTTGTACTTGTAGTAGTATTAGTAGTAGTAGTAGTAATAGTAGTAGTAGCAAAAGTAGAAGTTGTGGTAGTAGTAGGAGGAGTAGTAGCAGTAGCAGTTGTTATTGTTGTAGTAGTAGCAGCAACAATTGTATTGGTTGCAGTAGGAGCAGTTGTTGTAGTTGTTGTAGTAGTTGTAGCAGTAGTAGACGGCGTAGCTATAGCTGTAGTAGGAGTAGGTGTAGTTGTGGCAGCATTAGGAGTAGTAGTAGTAGTTATAGTAATAGTAGTAGTAGTAGTAGCGGAAGTTGTTGTTGTATTAGTTGAAGTAGTTATAGTACGAACACTAGTTGTAGTAGAAGTAGCAGGAGTATGAGTAGTAGTAGTAGGAGAAGTTTTAGTAGTTGTGGTAGTATTTATAATAGTAGTAGTAGTAGTAACAGAAGTAGTAGCAATAATAGGAGGAGTAGTAGTAGTAATAGCAATGGTTGTAGTAGTAGGTGGAATAGTAGCAGTAGTAGTAGTAGTAGCAGCAGCTGTAATAGCTGTTGTTGTAGTAATAGTTGCAGTGGTAGTAGTATTTGTAGTATTACTAGTAGTAGTTTTAGTGGTAGTTGGAGTAGTAGTAGTAGTAATAGAAGAAGAAGTAGTAGTAGCAGGAGCAGTGGCTGTAGTAGTAGGTGGAGTAGTAGTAGTAGTAATAGTAGTAGTTGTTGTTGTTGTTGTAGTAGTAGTAGTAGCAGTAGTAGTAGAAAGTATTGTAGTAGTAGTAGAAGTTGTAGCAATAGTTGTAGTAGTAGTAGGAGTAGTAGGAGTAATAGTAGTAGTAGTAGTTGCAGTAGTAACAATAGTACTAGTAGTACTACTAGTAGTAGTAGCAGTAGCAGTGGGAGTAGTATTTGTAGTAGTAGGAGTCGTAGTAGTAGTTGAAGTAGTAGTAGTTGCAGTAGTAGCGGTAAAAGTTGTTGTTGTAGCTGTAGTAGTAGTAGGAGGAGGAGTAGTTATAGTAGCAGTAGTTGTAGTAGTAATGGTAGTTGTAGTTGCCATAGTAGTATTATTTATAGTAATAGTAGTAGTTGTAGGAGTAGTTGTAGTATTAGTAGTGGTTGTTGTGGTAGTACTGCAGTAACCGTAACAGTAGTAGTAGTATTAGAGGTAGTAGTAGTAGTTGTTGTAGTAATGGCAGTAGTAGTAGTAGTATTAATAATAGTAGTTGAAGTAGTCGTCGCAATTGTTGTAGTAGTAGAAGTAGTAGTAGTAGTAGTAGTTGTAGTAGTAGTAGTAGTAGCAGTCATAGTAGTAATAGTAGTAGTAGTAGTAGTATTAGCAGTTGTAGTAAGAGGAGTAGTTGTAGTAGGAGTAGTAGCATTCATAGCAGTAGTAGTAATAGTAGCAGTAGTAGTAGTAGTAGTAGTAGTAGTAGTCGTAGTAAAAGTAGTGGTAGTAATATTAGCAGAAGTAGCAATAGTAGTAGCCGTAATAGTAAAAGCATTAGTAGCAATAGTACTAGTAGTAGTTGGAGTAGCAGTAGCAATATTAGTAGTATAGTAGTAGCAGTAGTACTCGTAGTTGGAGCAGTAGCATTAGTAGTAGTAGCAACAACAGTAGAAGTAGTGTTTATAGTAGTTTTAATAGTGGTAGTTGTAGTTGGCGTAACAATAGTAATAGTAGTTTCACTAATAGTTGTAGTAGTAGTAGTTTTAGTAAGGGTAGAAGTAGGTGTAGCAATAGTAGTAGTAGTAACAGTTGTAGTAGCAGTAGTAGTAGTAGCAATTGTTGCAATAGTAGTAGTAGCAGCAGCAGTAGCAGTAGAGAAAATAGTATTAGTTACAACAGTAGTAGTAGCACGTGAAGTAATATGAGTGGTAGTAGAATTTATGGTGGCAGTGGTGGTGGTGGTAGTAGTAGTAGTAGTTTTAGTAGTAGTAGAATATGTTGTAGTAGTTGTTGTAATTGTAGTAGGTGCAGTAGTTGTAGTAGTAGTTGTACTAGTTGTAGTTGTAGTAAAAGTTGTAGTAGCAGTAGTAGCAGCAGCTGCTGCAGTAGCACTAAGACCAGTAGTATTAATAGTTGAAGTAGTCATTGTACGGGGAGCAGTAGTAGCAGCAGCTGCTGCAGCAGCACTAAGACCAGTAGTAGTAATAGTTGAAGTAGTCATTGTATGAGGAGCAGTAGAAGTTGTAGTAGGAGCAGAAGTAGTAGTAGTGGTAGAAAGAGTAGGAATAGGTGTAGAAGTTGTAATAATAGAAGTAGTAGAAGTGAAAGTAGAAGCAGTAGGAGTAGGAGAAGTGGTAGTAGTGGTAGGTGTACGAATAGTAGTAATAGTAATTCTATTGTTGTTGCTACTACTACTATTATTGCTAATATTACTGCTACTAGAATTACTGCTACTGCTTCTACTACTGTTATTGCTATCGTTGCTGTTACTACTTCCGCTACTACTGCTATTGCTACTATTAAGGCTACTACTGTTACTACTTCCACTACGACTGCTACTACTGCTACTACTTCCATGACTACTGCTACTATTCATGCTACTACTACAATTCTAGTACTACTATTACTACAGCTATTGCTACTGCTGCTTATACAACAACAACTACTACTAATTCTACTATTTATACAATTGCTAATACTAGTGAAACTGCTACAGATACTGCTACCACCACTAGTACACCTTCAACAACAACAACTACTACTCCATCTCCTCCAACTATCATTGTTGTTTCTACAAGTACAACTACTACAACTTCTACTAATACTGTGACTACTACTACCACTACTACTACTAACACTACTGCTACTTCTACTCCTACCATTACTACTACTGCTACTTCTACTACTACTACTATTACTATAGCTACTACTACAACTACAACAACTACTACTACTACTACTACTACTACTACTACTACTACTACTACTACTACTCCAACTAGTATTACTGCTACTGCTACTTCTTCTTCTCCTACTACTCCTTCTCTGGCACCTATTCCAACAACTACTCCGACTCCTACTACGTCTACTACTACTAGTATTACTACTGCTACTACTACTACTGCTGCTGCAACCACTTTTGTTGTTATTAATACTACTCCTTCTGCTACTACTATTACCACTACTATTGCTACTATAACTACTATTACTCTACTACTACTACTACTACTACTACTACTACTACTACTATTACTACTTCCACCACCACTACTACTAATTCTACTACTGGTACTACAACTACTACAACAACTGCTATTGCTGTTGCTACTACTACTATGACAACTGTTGTTGCCATTGCTTCGGCTACTACTACTCCTATTTCTGCTACTAATATTGCAACAATTGCTACAGCGACTACTACTGCTTCTTTGACCACTACTAATGCTACTACTACTACTAGTGCAGCTACTACTGCTAGTACTACTACAACAACTACTCCTACTACTACTACTTCTACTCCAACAAATATAGCCACCACTGCTTCTACTGCTACTACTACTACTACTACTACTACTACTACTACTATTGCTACTATTACTGCTGCTACTGCTACCACTACAACTACTGCTCCTACTACTGTTGCTACTCTTGTTACTGCTGCTACTAATATGACTATTACAACTACTACTACGGAGACTACAACTGAGACTGCTACTACTATAACTGCTACTATGACTACTGTTGTTGCAA